>JBBPDA010121376.1:9633-26335 GCA_037974385.1 Arnoldichthys spilopterus | reverse complement strand
ATATATATGTAATGTAGTTCCTGTAGTAATGGAACTCCATTTAAAATCTCTGGGATGAGCTAAAGTGGTGGTTGTGATCCAGGACTAATCATCCAATATCAACACCTGACCTCACTTATGCTTATGTGGCAAATGCTGAATGCTGAAGATGCTCCAGCATCCAGTGTAAAGCCTTCCCAGAAATATAGAGGCTGTTAGGGCAGTGGTGGCCTAGTGGTTAGGACATTGCACTTGGGACCTAAAGGTCACAGGCTCAAGTCCCGGCCCGGGCACTACTGAGGTACCCTTGAGCAAGGTACCGTCTACACTACAATGCTCCACCTCTTGAAAGTCGCTTTGGAGAAAAGCGTCAGCTGAATGAATAAATGTAAATGTACTGCCTTAAATGAAGACAAATTTCCCTAATTTTCCTTGATTTTAGAAGAAATATTGGTATCTTGGTAAAGCTTTAGGACCGTACATATTGAAAAGGGAGTAAACAATATATTTGAAAGTTTAACAGTGTTTACACTGTACATCAATCTTTTTTCATCAACTATTTTTCACAAATGCTAGAAACAATATGATTCCTTTCAAGTATTAATTGCAAAACAGGTGCACTTATTACTGCTAGTCTCACAAAGCCAATTTTCCCCTAGCCTGGCACATACGGCTAATCATACAACCCTTCCCCAGCACATATGAAGGAATCAGTCACCAGGCTCTGCCATTAGAAATGCATTGTGCGGGCCACCTGCTGATAGGGAGGAGGTGGGAGCTGGAGGGCCCCTGGGAGCCGCCTCCAGACTGCACTGTAATTCACTCCGATGGGCAACAATGCTGCAGGGACTCAAGAGAGTGCCAGGGCCGCTAAGCTGTTCCAGGAAAGGCTCCCTTTGTGACAGGCGGAAAGCCGGCTCAGCCTGTGTTGGACTTAATCGAGGTGCTCTCGCCACAAAGCTCCTGTTCCCCATCCGTCCAGGCTTATTGATCTGTTAGCAGCCTCCTGTTTGTTCTGGTATTAGTGTAAATGTGCTCGTCCAAAGGTCTCAGCCACACTGACATCACCCAAGAATAAACCACATGCTGTATCAATCAGGATGATGAGGTGTGGCAACGGTACTAAAGCATATCCTAATACACAAGTCAGGTGTCATGTTGCAGCACATTAATGCAGTAGGTCACTGATATGTCACTGTTTGTTTTTCGAGCACGCTGCTGTATATAGGTTGATTTTACAGCATTAATTGTAGGGCTAATATGTATTTGTCAATGCCAGAACAAAACTCTGTATCTTTAAAATATCAAATTAGCAGAAGAAGCAAAAAAAAATCTTAACTAACAATGGATGATAATGTAATGAAAAATTCTCTAAAAATCTAATTAGTTTTGGACAGTTTCCATTGGCCCATTCATCATAAAATGTTGACGCAATAAAGAAGTGTAATAAGGTTGGGTACCGAGTGAATTATGTCAATACTACTGTGTACAAATTCATTTTAAATCAATCTCCCAGTGCCTAAGAGCAAACCTGGAACAGATGAGGACACCCACGAGCTGAAAACACCTGAGGAAAAACCTGATCACGAAATATCTATTCACCATAGCAGCTGTAATAGGGGAGTACAGTAATATACCAGTATTGATGATAACTATAACCCCCCCCCACGCACACATACACTGAGGGATCTTTTCAGTGTCCCTCTCCAACAGTGGGAGATTTTAGATTTAGATTTTCCTGTGTGACCCCAGAGCTGTGAAGATTACTTATGAGCCAAGTGTCAAATGTAAAACAGTGTGAATAAAAAAAGCTTTGTAAAGTGTAAAGATAAGTGTAAAGTGTAAAGATAATTGCATAATGGCTGATGTTTAATTTCTGTTAGCTTCCTGTTCCTGTTTACTTCAAGAGTCACATTATTGTGTGACACGTTACTGTTCAACATTCCTAAGTGCACACATGGAGCAGCCACGCTATGTGTGCTATGTGTGGCACACATTTACCTATATATAGCAATAATATTCTTTTGGCTACAATAATCGTGCAGGGAAAATGTGATATCATGACAGCCCTAAGATGTAGCTAAAGTTAGCACCAGGCCTGCAGAAAGACATTAAGAAGTTAAAACCTCTTTTTCATTGCCCCCTAGTGCTTCAGACATGGGCACTTAGGAACCCAATCGTGTAATCAATGGTAAAATCTCAGAATTTCCAGTCTGTTTACATTTTTTACTTTTCTGAGAACATATGTGACAACTTATTTTCCACATATTACTTGTAGAAATGTGAGATTATAAATCCAAGGTTGCACTGCTGCAGCCACACCACTGGGCAATTTAAAGTCAATTTACAAGCCAGACGTGCTGCACTATGACCCTCCATGGACTATTATTTTACTTCCTCTGAGACACACATGACACATGACAGTGTGCTCATATTATGCACTATTGACAGATTATGACATGCTGGAGGTTGTAGAGATGGTTAGGAGGGGACAGGGAGGAAGAGAGGACTTTTATTGTGTGGTGTGTAAAATATTTTTAATGAATAACAAAATATAAAAATGTTAAGGTTGAATTTTTTTTTAACACTGAAATAACATATTTTTGTTATTACAGAAGGAGTAAAGTACTGTTTGGTACCAGTTCTGGTTTTCAATCCTTTGGTTTATGTTTCTATTTATTGAAAAATAGTAAAAACAAAAAAAAACTAAAAATATTTTGTTCTGATAGTAATGATATATGGAGCTTCACATGCATATAGAAACTGGTGACTCTAGTATATGTATAACGACTACAGACACTACAGACTGATTGTTTTGGGCAGCCTCAGGTTAAGGTTTCTATCTTATCCAAGCTGTAGAGTGACATTTACATAACTAATCTGTAAACTGTGCCAAATGCAGAGTGACATATTACATGTAGTGAAATGCCCTCTGGAAGTTTTTTTAAAGCCACAATATCCAGCTCTATTTTTCTGCAGTCTCTAGTCAGTGCTATTCCATATTTACATGACTATGAACTTTTTTTACTTACACTGAGAGTCAAACACAGTCAAAAGCTGACAATATTTAAAGTGATGCCCTTAAATCAGCTGCAGGTTACATATTTTTCCTTTGTATAGTGAATATATATTTTAGTTATTGCATAATTTGAGTCACATAGTGTGTAGCAATAGGAGAATTGCCTTTAAACTTTGTCTTTTGTTTACAGTAAACTCAGAGGCATCCATGAAAATTGTTTTAAATATTAAATTTTGGCAGAAAGTATATTATTGTGATTAAACATTATAACTACAATTACATACACAAATAAATATAATTACAATGCTGTTAAACATAACAAAAATGCTTTAAAGAGAAAACCTGTTTAGTTCCTGACTTCCTGCTGCGCTCCAGCCTTCACATGTAATTGTGGATTGGTAAATTCCACCGGCAACACCTTTAATTTAATAAAGGATTAATGAGCTCAGGCAGGTACTGGAAGGTGTCTGTAAATACTGGGCTTCCTCAGGGAGAGGAACACACTCACACATAATGTAGTGTTTATTTATTACGCTTAAAATAAAATCATGAAGGACAAGCGAGCAGTACAAGCTCAATCAGGGCTGTTTCTTACTGTAAGTAATGCAAGCAATCGCATAAGGACTCTGAGTCTGAGGGACATTTTCTTATTAACAGTAACTGTGAAATCAAACCAAAAAAAGTCAGAAAAGCAGAAATCAGACATATTATTATTGGTATTAATTGTTAATTAGCATCGTTGAACTCTTGAGGATCATTGACATTATTCTGTCATAGAGCTGAATCAATCTATTGGAGTCTTTAGTCTGGCTGGGTAGGAGTGATCCAAGATAGGTGCCCTTCAAGGCTACACTTTACGTCAACACTTCTGTGTTCTGTCCCATTTCTCAATGGCGTGTTTACGTACTTCCGTAAAACGGAGCCAGTTTTGTTCTGTGGTCATGAGACAAACGTGTACTTAATCTGCTTCCGTAATTCACTTCCTCAGTCTGGGGTGACAAGGTGTGATGTCTTTTTATGGCACCTGTAGGAATTGTCTGCATACGACTTATTTCCTATACTGCATGAAACCTGTAGGTTAACCAAGTCCTTTGGGCCTGTTTTAAATTACATGATTTGGTTTCCCACATTTTATTCCTTTTTATTAATTCATTCCTTTTTTTGCACACATTACCTGGGCTGAACAGAGCAGCGCAGCCAAAAATAATGTTTAATTAGGCAAATTAATTCACATGTCATAACATCATTATTATTAGCATTATTCTACTCTGCCAATTGGCAACCCAATGAAAACAGGTCTGTGACCCCTTTTGGGTCGTGACCTTAAGTGCAGCTCTAGGCCTTTATCCTGCACTATGGTGTTCTTTATTCAGGTTATTTGCTATTGATGAGCTCACCAGCAGAAATAGCTTTTAACAATGTACCAAACTGTTGATTCTGACAGTAATTATGTCACTAATGAGAATTAGTGACAACAGCAAGACTGCAAATGCAATTGTCACACCTGTAACCATCTCTACACCTTTAGCACTCTCTTGTATATGAATTAATGATGAGGTGACACAGCTGGCCAAGAGCAAATCAGCAGCAGTTGTCAACTATTTATAAAAAGGGCCATGATGCTTTAAAATTAAAGCTGATACTGTGCATAGTTTCAGCCCAAACCTAATGTGCTAGAGTGTAGAAGTACAACAATAATCATCACAAAGTGCTTTTAGTACTTGGCCAGTGTAAATTTAGGTTCTACATTTAGTCACAGGGATATGGTTGGAAGTTTAAAGGGCCCATATGCTACAATTTTCTTTTTCCGTATTTATTTATTTCTTGAGAATTTACTTATTACTTTTGTGTGCGTTTAACTGCCAAAACTGTCATAATTCATTCAAATTCATTCACATTTTCTAACGTCTCTTTCTTAGAACAGGCTGTTGTTGCTGTGCCTCTAAGAGTGATGATCTCCATTGTAACTGGCTCCCTATATTGCATTCAAAAAGCAATCTGAACCGAAACACTCCCTCTGTTTTCAGCATGACATGGCAGGGCTAAACTGCTGTTTTGCACAATAGGGGCATATATGTGTGAATGCTTTGGATTTTTTTTATCACAAAAAAAATTAGATTTTGCAGCTTAATTTTCATAAATCAACAATAAGGACTGAGACTAGATTATGGAACGATATGCATAGAATGTTTACATAGTACATTTAACTATTAAGTGAAAAAAATGGATACATTTGCTTTTAGTTTTTTTGTTGTTGTTGTTGATATACAACAAAGTGAAAGTGACTATTTGTCATTGTGAACACACTCAAGTACCACAACAAAATATGACCTCTGCATTTAACCCATCACATGAAGCAGCAAGTTGTTATCAACAGCGCCCGGGGGAGCAGTGTACCGGGACGGTACCTTGCTCAAAGTAACCTCAGTAGTACCTGGGCAACCTTCAGATTCCCAAAGAAATGTCCTAACCACTAGGCCACCACTGCCCATAACTTGCATCACTGTCCAGTTATGCGCATATGACACTATATATGTAGAACCAGTGTTTCTAGGGGTTATTTCATAGCTGAAGGGGATACGTTTTTGCAGAAGTTCAGATGTGTTATGCACAATGCATAATATGGCCTTAATTTACTGCGCAGCACAATGCGTCGGACATATGAGTCTAACTGAGTCTTCAAAAAAAATACCACAAGCATTTTATGCCCAGTGTAAATTCACATTCATCTCTACTTATGTTCATTAAACAATATTTTGTAGCGCATGGTCAGTAGTTTAACATGCAAGCAATGCTTATGAAAGATGGGGTTTGAACATAAATAACTGTGAACCACTCCTTTGGGAAGAAACTGATTTAATATTTAAAACAGAAAGTCTGTAGCTCCCTTTACAGTCAGTCTCTATTAAAGCCAGTGTGTCATAAGTGAACCCTGGGCAGGATTTAAATGGCTAGCCTGGGGCACTGAAGCGCTGAGATCGATCGCCAGCGCCTGGGTGTGCTTATCTAGTCCATCGCTTGTCTGGGAGAAAAAAGGATAAGGTTCGACAATAGAGGATGATGAAAAGATTGTGGAGGAAAAACAATTTCAAGAGGGGCAACATTTAAAACTCTGGACTTGAAGGAGCTGCTGTCAAGCACTTTACATGAACACCACAGACTGCTGCAACACTTAGATCAATCTGCACAGCCGAATTACAGCCCACAGTGTAGTGCGTTCCACTTTTTCTTAAAGCTAAAAAGAAAAAAAAAAGAACAACAGATAAGAAATGTAGATGACAAGCTCTAACAGCATCTGGAGTGATCACAGTTCGCAGCAAACAAGACAACAAAATCCAGGCCAGTGATAGTTCTATATTTGAATTGAATTATAAATTATTATAAGGTTCTTTAAAGGATAAAGGAGAATTACACTTTTGCACAGCTCTTTTACACAAAAGTGGTTCTCTCCAACCATCTATTGATCCATTGGATCTTCTGGGGCATTGCACCAAATAGCCCTTTATTTTGTGTGACAGCTTTTAACTCAAATAGTTTCTAGGAAAAGCCTCGGCCCCCTCTGTGCACCATTTCGCAGAAGATAACAGTATTGCTGGAGGGCAAATGCTTCAGTATGGATGCTCCAGAAGCAGCACTTTGACAGCCTCCATTGGGGCAGTTACACAGTTCTCTGGTTGCCCAGAGACTTCTTATAGGAGGAAATGGCATCATAAGCTGTCCTCCATCTCCTAGGCCTCTGCTTTGACATGAGGTGACACTTCGAGTTCAACTCAGGCACGCAAAGGTTCATGGAGCACCTTGAAAGGCTCTGAGTCACCATTATGAAAGAGTCCATTCAGTACTATTCAACAGACTGCATCACCCTCTTGGCAGGAGTGGGCGATATGGCAAAAACACAGCATCATGATGAGTAAAAACATTTTCAAGATACACAGTTTGTAACAGCATTTAGTAGTGTTGAGGTTTACAAAAAAGATCACCCAGAAAAACCACCACGGACACTAGGGCTGCAAGATATAGAAAGAATGTTAGTATTGCGATTATAGTGAAAGTGAATGTGACTATTTAACATTGTGAACACACCTCATCACACAAAGTGCACCACAACAAAATGTGACTTCTGCTTTTATCCCATCCTCATGTGGAGCAGCGCCCAGCTATCAACAGTGCCCAGGGAGAAGTAGCAGTTAGTGGCTCATTTGTATATTGCAGCCTTCTGCAGTATCAGTATTGCAGAGACCAATATTGCAATAATAATGTACATACGATATATTGTGCAGCCTTAACTGACACAGCAAAGCCACATTTGAAAAGGCTGCAACTGTTTGTAGGCTCTCTATAAGCCTGCAGCTGTTTTCAATGGGAGATGGTGCATTTAGTTCGCCCAAATACCAGACTATGTTTTGTGTGGAGTGATCCTAAAAACCTGACTTGAAAAAGTTCAGTTTAAAGTGGTCAAGTGGCCTAAGTCAATCAGATCAAAGGCAGGGCTTTTTCAAAGACCATTAGAAGAGGAGAGATAATCATGGCTTTATTTTGGCTTGCACTTTTTTCTGCCTGTATTTATTAAGATGATACCTAGGTAGTACAGACTGATAGTTACAATGTTGTTGTTGCTTAGCAACAGGCACGAACACACACACACACACACACACACACACACACACACAGCCAGAAGCAGAGCTAAAAACATGTGGGACCCCCCACCCCCCACCAAGGAAAAAAACAGTACACCTCACATTTTTCTGCCTTCAAGCAGTCAAGCAGTAACTCCCCCCTACAAAGTCTTTTTATGACACATGCAGTTGTTCAGCAAAGTATTTGACACCCATGATAAACACAAAAAATTTAATTGTGATGTAATCTTTCACAATAACATATCATGTTGCCCACCCCTACCTCTCAGAGTCATGAAGCAGTTTAAATCGTACTGATCAATCTCAGACAACTACATTTATTTAAAATATTTGACCTGAAATATGGTTTAAACTACTGGAAACCAAAAAGGATGGTACATGGAAAGAGTTAGGCCTATTACATAATGTCAACCATCAGAGCATTTGCACTGCTTTACTAAACATGACCAGTCAGAGGTACTGGATTGGCTCAGGAATCCCACTAACAAACAAACCTCTCTGGAGTCCAGAGTGAGGAGGGTGTTGGTTATATAACTTTGCAGAGTCTTTGGATTCAGAGTAATTCCTCTTAACTTGAGCAGGGATTGCATTTCTTCAGCTGTGGGCAGATGGAGCTTCATGAATAAGTCATTTGTAAGTTTCAGGTTTTGGTTGCTTGGCGATGTAACTGCTCCTGGACCACAGTTGGTGGAGGATGTTTTATAGTGGTGTGGTATGAAAACCCACACTATTCACACAGACCAACTAAAGGTCATGTTCACATGTACAGCCACTTGTTGTGACCTCCAGGTAAACAAAAGAAATCTCCTACATTTATAAGGCAAGCTTCGCACTCAAAAATCACTACCATGCAATCGTAATACCTAAATAGTGCTAAGCTTTGATTTATGGCTGTAGGAAATGTTTAAATTGGTGTAGAACCTTTAAAAAAATCTTAACATTTGTACATCTTGCTTAAAATGGTTCCTTAAAGGGAAATATGAAGTCATTCACATGTGAAATAAGCCAGTCTAGAGAAATTGTTCAAGATTGTTCACAGTGGTGGTGATGGGGGAAAAAGACATCTGAAGAATTCAACTTTAAAAGCTTTAAAAGCTCCATCGCTAAACATTCTTACATTACATGGTTGTGAGTATTCTCCCTGATTTAGTGAAGTGACACTTTGTGAACACACTCAAGCACCACAACGAAATATGACCTCTGCATTTAACCCATCACACATGCACACGTGGAGCAGCGGGCAGCTACCAACAGCACCCGAGGAGCAGGGTAGTGGGACAGTACCTTGCTCAAGGGTACCTCAGTAGCATCCGGGCCGGGACAAAAACCTGTGACCTTCAGGTCTCAAAGGCAGTGTCCTAACCACTAGGCCACCACTGCCCATATGGTGATGCATAGGACATTGTTTTATGATGGTTTTGTGATAAGATTTTGGCCAAAGACTAATTTTCTGAAATGCTTTCATGGTACATGGGCACTTACAAGAAACATTGTATTACCACAATTCTACCATTATTACATGTAAAGGATACACTAGGATATATATTTAGACATGTGACACTGAACACCTGAGATTGAATGGTGACACAGGCATAAGACAGGTGAACACAATCATGGACAAAGCTAAGGAAGGAACATGATACATGGCCAAACGTAACATGACACAAGACAGGGGCAGAGTTATAACCCTTTTTTAAAGAGTGTAAATCCAAGGGAACTGAACATGGAAATGTGCTTCCACATTTACCTTAATCAGCAATCTATCAGCCTTAAACCACGACATGAAACGAAAGGCTTGGTTTTAAAGAGCCTTTGAAGAACAGCTCTTCATTGCACAACACTCAAAAAACCCTCAATGGGGAAAATATTCCTCCATTAGTCTCCATTTACAGTGGCTGAGAACTTTCATCTTCATTAAGTAGGAAGTGATTGCCTCCGACTGTCTAAATAACTGTCCCCTTGAACGTTGGATTAGTTCTGAACCACAGCTTTCTCTCTCAGTATTGTCCTCCCCAAAGCCCTTGCCCAACTTTGCCAAGTAATAGCCTGTATGAAGACAAGTGAGATCCTAAGGGGACTCGTTTGTAGAAGTAAGCAGGCAGTCATTCTCTCTCCACTGCAACCAACGTATCTCTCCTGAATCCATCCAGTCATGACACACCACAAATCACCATCTGACTCATACGGGGCTTGACCATCTCACTCACTTGCCCTAGCTCCACTGCATTTACAACTTTGCTCTATATTTCCAACAAATGGGACAATGAATAGCAGACGCTTGAAAAGATCACAGCTCAAAAGGCATTTTCACAGAAACCTGTTCTCTTCTCCCTCCATTACCTTATTAAATGCTTCTTCCTCCAAGACTACTGCTTTTTTTTCTTGCAGAGCAGGTCACACAAACATTAATGAAACAATAGAGACTAGATTGCATCAGCAGGTTACTGAGAATGACATTTAGAGAGGAAAGATAAGCCCTCATCAGCACAGGAAGGACTGATTCCTAGCAAAGCAATTTGCATCCCATTAAAATATGAGCCCATTCTGTAACTGATGTGTGTACATGCGTTAAATCTGATGTAAAAGGTGCCTATTTACAGTATAGTGTGTGTGTAATTCTGCATGACTGGATTTAAAATGAAACACTGTCTATGAGGTTGTCAGCTTTAATGTGTGTCTGTTTACATATGTCCTGGTTAAACACTAGAGGCTTTTTTGGGCTGCATGATCTGGACCAAATATCAGCATTGAGATAATGTTACAGTACATCGCAGGTCCCGCAGGCCTACTGATCCCTGGTTCCACCCTCCTCTTTCAGCCCTCTCACACACCTGTTTCTTATTATCCTCCTCCTTTTAGAAAACCCCAGAGTGTCTCAGTAAATCTCTGGCATCCAGCTTGAGCTGTCTCATTGTATTTATTTATGATTTGTTTGTTTGTTTATTCTTTCCTTTTTTGAAATGTGTTGGTGAATTAATAATTTGGCGTACTTAATAAAAGTGTTTGGCCAGTAATCAAATTTATACAATTTTCCACCTCAAATGTGACTGATCAGTCAAAACATGTTTGTTGTCCAAATTGTACTCACTGTGAGCTGAACAAAAGCTGATAGCTGATTTGGACAACAGGTGTTGTGCTGAATTCTGAGCTCCAAGCATGACTTGGCTGAATGACTAGATCTGGGTACTGTGTCCATTGTGTAAATTGTGTACATTTCATTTTTCAACTGACTATTCATTTAAGAACTGACCTGCATCCGTTTTGCCAAAGTAGATTAGATTTGTTGATTTTTATGAGCACCTTCCTTGCTTCCTTCATTCATTCATTCATTCATTCATTTTTTGAGCTGTTTACACTAACCAGGATCTGGGAGGGGTGCGTGGTGCTCAAAGGGCGAGAGTCACTTGCAGGGCAGACACAAGAGACAAACACAAGCGCACACACATTTAAAACTATGGGCAATGTAGCAGCTCCAATTAACCTGATATACAGATTTTGAACTATCACAAACACAGGGAAAACATGCAAACTCCATACAAAACAGACTAAACCAACTGATCAGAAATCAAGAGCAGGACCTTTTCGACCCATGATTACCTTGATTCATGAAAACATGCACAGAAACAACCGTCTAGAAATATGACTGGCCAGGATGCTAACAGTGTGAGTAAAGAAAAAGTGAAAGCACACTCAAGCACCACAATGAAATGTGACCTCTGCATTTAACCCATCACACGTGCAGCAATGGGCAGCTATCAACAACACCTGGGAAGCAGTGTAGTGGGATGGTACCTTGCCCAAGGGTACCTCTGTGGTACCTGGGGCAGACCTTGCACCTGCGATCTTCAGTTCACAAGGACAACGCCCTAACCACTAAGCCACCACTGCCCATTGTGCAGCCATATAGGAGTCAGAGGCCTACTTTCACACATGGCTTCCAGGTTCAGGGGGTTTAAGTAATTACACAAATGAATTAAAGTATAAATTATATAATTCTTTTCTATACCTGCCTTCTATGCTAACATGATGGAGTACAGATCAAAAATAAATGGATTACTTTTAGACCGCAGCCTTTTACTTTCAGACATGTTGATGATCTTGACATTTTCTTTCTCAGTTGCCCTACAAAAGTGGAGTGAACTTTTAAAAAAGTACAAAAAGTACCATAGCAAAAAATCATCAAAAGATGGCACGGCATGTATCACTCTGAACATACACTAAAAGTTAACATGACTTGAACTCAACCTTGTACAGGTAAGCATACTAACCAAGCTTAGGCTTCACACAGTCATTTTAAACTTGAATTCCATTGTGTAAGTCACATTTAAGTGCACAAATGGAGCTAAAGTTTCACACAACACACGGCTGAATGCCACTTTCTAATAAAATAGCTTCCTCTGACCTATACCCAGGGGACCCAGTATGACAAATTTTCAACTGTAGTTGCTTGCAACTCCTAGCTATTGACAGAATGGAAGAGTTCATGATCGGTCACTTGGATTTGGCCTTTAACGGCCTACTTAGTCACTGTCATCTGCCTCAGGAAAGAAAATAACTCTTCTTTCAGTAAGAGGAGAAGACATCCGTCTTTACTACTGATTCAAGATGTGCAGTTCTTCCACAGGCACAAAGTAGTGTGCTTATGTCTGCACCTTGCAGAGCACCAGATATTTCACAGGATGAAAATTGGTAAATTACATCTAGGACCACCCATTAGTCCACTGCTGACTTAAAAGAAGCTGCAGGTAACCAAATAAGAACAAGCATGTAGTTTTTTTAGACATTCCCTGCCATCTCCACTCCATGTGCTACCTGCTCTATTTCTTCTTGTAGGGGCTAAAAGCATTTCAGCTGCATATGCATTACCATTCCTTCAGGAATAGTGACAGGGCTGGCCTTTGGCAAGTGGCAATTTCCATTGTAGTCAGAAGCATGTCACTATGATAAATGTTTCTCTCTCTTTCTCCCTCTGTCTCTTAACCCTTAATCACATGCTGATCAGTAGTCACGTCTGCATGCTGAAAGGACGAGAGGACCAACTCAAACAATACAGGTGCAATGGCAAAGGTAGCATTAAATAAATGTAAGTGTGTGGGTGAGGGGTCTTATCCCACAGAAAAAATGCTACATTACAGAATTAAATGTCTACATATTGGGCCAAAATGCTAACTTTAAAGATTAAATGGATTAATATTGATCACATGTTTCATTCACTGCACAAATTTTGGGAAGGTCCTGAAACCTGGAACGCAATACCTCAAATATTCCACCTTTTTTCGATTGTTGCAAAGAAAATGTCTCATATAAAGAGATCTTATCATGTGAAAAAGCCTTCGTTCACTTGCAGATAATACTTCCTTCAACCGCCTTCCTTTATTTCCTGAAAGAAGCAAAATTATCGACAAGTGGGGCCATTTCACTTAATATTTACTATTATTATAAGTAATAACAACTAAAACCAGGAATAATCTTATATTATTCTTCCAATAACCACAAAATAAGCAACACTGAACATGCTTTCACTTGAAAAATATTTTACAGGGTTTCGTCGCCTCACACGGCTGAGGTAGCTTCTAAAACCATCAGCCAACTGTTTGCTTTAAATCCTGAGGTCCCGGCAGGGCGCAGATGGGAAAGGTAACTCAGCCGAGTGAGGAATACAGCTGCCAGCTGGTTTGTGTTTCAGTTATGGCAGCTTGGTCACAGGTCAGCTTTGATCCCTGCTTTTACAATCACCTTTATTTCACTGATATTTACCACACGGGCCACTGGCAACTGCTGCGAGAGACCAAGAAAACACATTCCCTGGCTTTAATGTGCCTTATGGGGCCTTAACTGCAACTGAGAAGCACCATAACCAAGAATGTCAAGGTCAAGACAAGCTACCTTAGAACACCTGAGAACCACTGAGAAAACAATAAGTTTTTGCAAATGTTTTAGAAAAAAGTGCAATGTATATTGTATGCATACTCCACGATGAGCTGATGGCATGGTACAGAGTTTGGGTTGTCCAAACGCTACAGAAATGTGTTTATGTCAGAGTTTAGTTTAATTTATGGCCACTTGCATCTATTTAATGAAAAATGAACAACCATGTTGTGTGATTTATCTCTGACAAAACCTGTTTACTGTAAAACGTAACTACAATGTATTCATGTCCATGTAGCTTGTTCTCTGAGATCCCAGTGGTTAATGCAGTTTTTCTGTCACTGTTCTTCTCAAAATCAACTTTTCTCCACATTCAGAATCAAAGATTTCAGCATCTGATATCTACAAATCTACTAAATGTGAAGAATTTTGCAATCAGATTTTCTAATATATTGCTTATAGAATGTATGGTAAATGTTGCACTAAATAAATATATAATAACAGTGAACAATGTTTTTTTGTTAAACAACTAAAAATAAGATTTCAATCATCTTTTTTGTAAAATCTACACAATAAAAAATATTTAAATCCTTATATCATCCAAAAGAATTGTTTTGGCATTTACTAATGCAGATATATGAATATTTAAGTGGATAAAATGTTCACATATTTAAATATTTTAAAACTTCCAAATACAATCAACTCATTTGCTATCTATTGTCTTTAAATCACCTGTAGTGCTTTGCCTTAAAAACATTTTACTCTTATAAAGAAACCAATTTAAGATGTAAGGTTTTATAACAGTGACAATATTTTCATAGGTACTAAGAAGAGCCTTCCTGCACTGACTGTACCTGCACAGTCAACTTCACTCTCCATCAGTGGGAAATTGGTGTGGGCTTGTTCAGACAACATGGTAAACATTTCCAAACACGATGACTACACGAAAAATTTGTTGATATTTTGTATCATTATGTTAAGATCCTTTATAATAATATTAAAAAAGCCATGATATCATCACAGTTTTCCATTCCTGACAAACTAAAAATAGAAAAATGACAGGCTTACCTGTGAGTGAGCACCACGGTCACATCAGACATGCAGTCAGCACCATGGAAAAGAGAGACAGAGGAAAATTAGCGATGTTGCAGCACATTATTTAAGCAAAAGAATACACGAGGGAGCGTGTTATCGCGAATAACATCACGGCTGTGATTTGATCGCAGGGATAAGCCGAAGGCAAGTGCTGTAGATCATCACAGTGATGATGTCCCTCAAGATAAGACAAGAACTTGAGTGCCCGATTGGTTCTGCAAAATAAACAAAAAATGAATGCCCTGAACACTGTCCAATATGTTAAAATGTCGGCACTTCCATCCTGGAAATTTCTGCATTACTAATAGGGCTGTGAATCTGTCACTATATCAGTACCAGATTGTGTAGTGTTTGCCAGATTAACCTAAATTTTGTCTTGTTCCAGGCAGTCTGCAAAGCATTTCCCAGTCCATCTTGTTTTCCAAATTGTATTTGGTTCTTTCATGGTTACGTTAACTCCGGTTTATTTAGGTGTCCCACCATCACAGCCTCTGACTGAGAAGATTGCCTTAGTGCAACATAAGGTTTGGAATTTGATGCGGCTTAGCTGTCATTACTGTCACATTCTTCTACAGAATCTGACTAAACAGGCTGCAGCTCAAACGTAATCTTATAAAGATTATATAAGATTTTCAATTTCATTTTTTTTCTTTTCAGAGTAGAAAATTTGTAAGTTAATGGTAAGCTGCAGAACAAAGTGGGTCGTTTCTTAGCAACAGGTGCACAGCAGAATGGCACAGTTATTAATAAAAAAAGAGCACGTTGTTACTAATAACACTTTTCAACCAATCAGATTGTGCCATTAGAGCTAACTGTTGAATAATGTACATTAAGCCATGAAGAGTGAACAAACAGCACGAAGGCCAAACGGAGCAAATAAGACATGTTCCTATGCCTGTTCTCATTAAAAGTGGTGTAAATTAACAGTTCTCTTATTTAAAGGGTCATTCATCAGCCATAACAATTAAAACCTAGTCTATATTGTGTAGGTTTGCCTCATATTGACAAAGCAGCTCTGACCCATGGAGGCACTCGGCCTCTGAATGTGTGCTGTGAAATAAATGTACTTTGGGAAGATGAAATGAAAAGAAAAAATGATCTGAATTATTAAGGTTAAAACTGACTTTTAGTTGACTCTCTTCCTGCCTTATTATCCTTGTTTTTATGAGCACTTTTTCCTCAAAATTAACCTTCCTGAATACTCTTCTTTAACTAAATGACCTCCATTACCTTGCCAGTTTCATGTCTCTGGCCATATTAAGAATGATTCATCGTATCACATTAAAGACATAACCTAAAAGCAATAGCTTTGTCCACCTCTAAAAGGTCCTTATTGATTACATCACCATGCAGCAGTGGACAGAGATAAATAATATTTACCAGTAATATATTTCACCTCTACTCCCTGTCTTTAAGTGAAAATGCTTAGCTACTGTAGGTCAGAGACACTCTGATATCATGTTTTACTGGGAAAAATGCCTGGCTATGGTAGGAAATATGTCATGATTTCTGATTCACATTGATCGTATAAAGGAACTCACAGAGAAAGCAGCTGTTTCAATAAGCAGTTCTGTATAAGATTCTGATTTATTCTATGTAAGTGATGCTGTTAGCGTGTAGCATTGCTTGCTTTGAGTACATATTTAGCACACCCACTCTTGTGGACTTTTTCAAGCTGGTAAAGGGGGGAGACACCTGCCAGAGTTTGAAATAACGAGGAAGTAGATAAAAAAGTACAGCGTATGATGCAACCCTACACAAGACCTGGGCTTTTATTTTTGAGTGACATGTTGTCCCATTGCTATGATAAGGATGAAAACTCTGAAAATCATCAACGAAACTTTTTTTACACAGTGCATAATGACAACATGCATGTATTCCGTTTGTGCTTACTACACAATTTTATAATTCAGGCCACAGTCACAATTTACACATTTTCATATTCACATATTGATGCCGCAAACATCCTGGCAAATAGTAAGATATGGACATATAAACACCTCATTAAACTTTACTTCTTTCTATTTCATAATAGATGACGTGGGGAATTGTGGGCCAATACCAATATCCAATAACTGGGAATTGTGGCCCAATACCAATATCC
>JBBPDA010121370.1:0-26339 GCA_037974385.1 Arnoldichthys spilopterus | reverse complement strand
CATTGTTGTAGCGGTTCTCTGTAGTTAGTGTAAGAACTTGGCATATGTATTTATTGCAGTAGTTGCTGTCTGTAGTAGTATAAGCACTTGGCGTATGTATGTATTATAGTAGTTGCATTTATTTATTTTACAACTAAGAGAAATGCGTTGGTCTTCTTGTGGCACCACCTTCAGTGTCACTCTATGCAATGCGAATGCTTGACTGTTTCCTCTGTCCTGGAAGTCGCTTTGGATAAAAGCGTCAGCCAAATGAATAAATGTAAATGTAATGTGGTCACTTTAATGTATTAGTGGTGTTGAATGTTGATGAAGGCCTATGGCTTGAAAATGTTCAAACAATCATCACAAGCAAGTCATCATGAGATCCTAAAGAAGTCATATTAAGTGTAGAAGGTATAAAAGATTTGAGGAGGTGAGAACATTAGTTACTAATATGGAAAACATAAATGCACAACTTTAAAATTTGAATTTCAATATTTAAAATCTGAAGTTTAAATTTTAGAAAATTGTGATTTCAATTTACAAAGCAATAAATTGTTTAGCCTTGTGAGATCTCATAGCAATGAAATGGGAGGCAAAAGATGATCCTACTCATTAACTTAACTATTCACTATATAACATATGCTGTAAAATGAAAGTACTAAGTGTAGAGTTGGCTGTGAAGAGATATATTGCTGAGAAATCAACAATTTTTTTTTAGCTCTAAAGTTTGCTTACAGTACTCTTACTCTTTGCTGTAAATGGGCTCTGGTATTCTCTGCTGTGCTCGCATCCTTCAGCATGCTCCAACATGTACTGGAGTGGTGCCCGCTCAGGCTGAGGCATGGAACGTCCTTCCAACATGTAGACACACCTCATTCACTGCACTGTTCCCCAAATTTCCTAACACTAGCTCAACAGCAGCTAGTCTTCAAATGTGAACAGATGGTTGTTGAGTTTGGTCAATGTGCTGGAAGAACGATGCAGGCACATCAGTGGTGGGTGAACTAATGAATGAAGTCTGCTGGTTCATAGCCAAGGACAAAAATTATTTTTGTTAAACCCTTTAGCAAGTCGATTTAAGCCTTTCATTCCATATCTGGACCATCAACCAGGCATAAGCTTTACAAGAAGCAAAAGAAACTAGCTTTTTTGCCAGCTCTGCACAGCAAGCAGTGTTGTCTGTTTGACTGCGAACTGAAACAGCGGATCACATAGAGAAGAAACAAGTAGGAGTGATATCAGAATCAGTATCAGCAGATATTTGCTTAAATGAATACATCATGATGGTCTGATGTTTAGATTTGGCCAATATTTAAGGCTATTGTTCTCCGGAAGAGCAAAAAGTATTTTTACCAGAGAAAAAACTCTGCTAAAGTGTCTGCATTTCAATCATTTTACTGCACATTACAAAAACAAATGTTATATTTTCCTCTGGCAGATTCAGTCTAAATGTGTGGCTAGAGGTTCACTGCCCTCGATATTTTAAGGTTTTCCCCACTTCAGACATACCTGGGTCAACTAATCAGCTCACTAACAACTCCTCCTTAAGCTAAAGTGGGTGTGTTAAAGCAGGGAAACACTGAAATATGCCAGGGACTCCAAGACCAGGACTGGGAAACACAGGTCAAGTTCTTAAACTTGTACTCTATGCTGCTGTATTGACATTAGCACATATATACATGAAAAATAACAGATATTGGTATTAGTCCAAAATTCCCATATCTGTGCCCCCCCTCCAAAAAAAAAAAAAAAAACTACAGACAGTAAATCAGCATATGATTCCACATAAAACTGGGAGCATGTATGACCATAGAGAAAGCGAGCACACAAGGGAGCCCAGGCCTCCATGGTGCATTTACATTTTGAGTCATTCATACCTGACATCTTGCTTCTTACAGACACAGCCACTGCAAGAGTGAGAGCAAAGTCCAACCAGTGGACACACACCTCAGGCAGAAGTCGTTTCCGTGTGAGCTCTCTTCGACAACTTGTGTGTCAAACAGCCCAAGGCTAAAACCGTTTGTTACCACAAACCAGCAATCATTTCAATCGTGTGTCAAGCAGAAAAACCAACCTGCCAATGGCGTCATTTACGCCTGGGACATGTCCAGAACACTTTTTGCGCCGGGCCCATTTCGACCCCAACCATTTTTTGCGCCGGCCCATTTCGTCCCCAACCATTTTTTGCGCCGGCCCATTTCGTCCCCCAAATTTTTTTTTTTTGCACCGGCCCATTTCGTCCCCAACATTTTTTTTTTGCACCGGCCCATTTCGACCCCAACCATTTTTTGCGCCGGCCCATTTCGTCCCCAAAATTTTTTTTTTTGCACCGGCCCATTTCGTCCCCAACATTTTTTTTTTTGCACCGGCCAATTTCGTCCACATTTTTTTGCACAGGCTCATTTCGTCCTCTAAATAAAATAATGAACGAAATGACGTCTTACATCATTAAAGGACGTAGTGGACACGCTTTCTGATTGGAAACTCTTGCGCGGGGTCTTAATTCTGAAGAAGCCCCCCCCCCACACACACACACACACACACACACACACACACACACACACACACACACACACACAAACACACCCCAAATCAACAAACCACACAAACTGACGCAAGTGCAGCCTGTTGCCATGTGTTTCTGCCTTAAAGTGTACCAAGTTGCCATGTCTGTGATACAAACAGACACACGGGCGTGAAAATGACTCACTGAACCTGAAGATTTAATACTGGGGCAAAGACTAAAGCGCGATTTCCACAAACGTCTCGAAGGCGATAGAGGTTAGTGAGTGAGTATGAGCAGAAAACCGAGCTGCTCTTTCGTTACCGCACCCCGCACTGCTGTCGGACACTCGAGAAGAAGAAAGCTTACGCGAAACCGAGACACACCGAGAAACTAACTTTTGCTTTAGTTTGCCGAGTGTGCGGTGTTTAACCGTCCCGCTCCCTCGCTCTCTTACCTCAGATAAAGGCCATTTTCCGCATTAGCTGCTCGTGCGCGTGGCTTCGGCTGTTTCTTCTCACTTTATCCGCCACGAGAAGAGCAGCGCGCCGCGGCGCACACAGGAGGACGGACACCGGAGCTTCGTTCCGCCTTCAGAGCGCTGGGACTCTGCTGGGCTGCTGGGCTGCTGGCCCACGCCCCTAACATCTGAACTCCAGCAGGCCACACCAGCAACGCCCCGAAAACTCACCTGGGCCTGAGCGCAACGTAAATAAATAAATAAATAGATGGATGGATGGATGGATAGATGGATAGATAGATAGATAGATAGATAGACAGACAGACAGACTGATAAATGCCACCTATTTTCAACCAGTCCAAATTTCGTCATTATATTTGTCCTTATTTGAAACAGGAGGAGGATTTTGGCATACCTGGGGCATGAAAAAGTATTTTCCTGCAGAAAATCCTCTGTCTGTGTTTCTATGGGACGAGTTGAAGCCTGTTCACCCCCTCAGGCTGTGTTTTCTCTGCACAGTGTGTTGGGCCAGCAGCCAGTTCAACCAGCCACACCAACACCGCAGATAACCTCGCAAATATGCTGAAACGAATTAACATTTGCCCATAACTGTCTCATAACCCATGAAATATGACTTTGTGCCATGTTAAAAACAAAAGGTCTACCCAGGACACGTTTATGAACTGCTCAAACTGCGGTTTGCTCTTTTCTCCTTCACGGCTCCTAAAGTGCCTGCAGTGTTCCGAGAAGACCACGCGATGGCGCCAAAACACTGCTGTCCTCGATCGTCTTCACCGCGGCATCATGAGTTGTGAACCCTGTTTTCCCAAGACAATCAAGGTTCATTCAGGGCTTGACCCTTCAGTTCACAAGATCCTAACCACTAGGCCACCACTGCCCTAATTATTATTGAGTATTAGGTCTGGGCATAGTAATTCATTAGTCACTGATAAACAGGAATATGACCTTTTCTGTGTTTCCTACTTACATGACCAGTTAAAACTGCTAGGAGCAGAAAAAAAACATAAAAGTAAGGAATCGAAACATCTCTAAATGTGGCTTCCATTCAAAACTCCTGGAAATTCCTTTGCTCTAAGGATCTCTACTTTATATAGGTACTTGTGCCAGGTTCCTTACACCCAGGGTGTTAAAGTGGGGTCCTGGAATGCCAAAATGTTGTAGAATTTACTCTCCCTGCTAACCTGCCTAAATCAGCTCATGCTGGATTTTGTAATTAACTAATGAACTGAATTAAGTATGTTGGGGAAAACAGTTCCCTGTGCTATGTGGCCTTCTGTGAGTGCAGCCTGAGCCTGATATGATATCTTAACAAAAGAACGCCCTACTAATCATTACCAGTGATATAAAGATCCTGCCTAGTGCCATGGTGTATGTTTAGACTAATATGGCTTTTTGGCCTTCTGTAACCAAATGGAGATGTTGAAAAGAGAAAGCCCAGAAGTACAGCTTTAAAAGCAGCCCACTGGACAGCACCAGTTTAATCAGGTTAAAAGTTGTGCTGATGCAGTGTGCTCTGACCTCAGTTTCCCACAAGCAACTAGTGTTAAGATCCTCTTAATCCGTAGGTCGGTGTGATCATCTCTGTACTATTTTAGAGTCATCTTTATGCTAAGATGCTTTCAGGAAACCCAGCCCTGTTTAGTTATATCTTTTTCTAGGTCAAAAATAGCCACATCTATTTCTGTTAATGATCATATCTACATAACTTGGCTTAACACAATGTTTCATTCACTTGGGCAGTGAAAGAAAGCCTTGCTGTTCCCTCTAGGTGGGTGGTCCTATAACGTCAAATGAAAACAATATATTATGGCCTTGTTTCTCAGAAGTATCCATATCATTATAACAGGGAGTGTTTAAATGGTAATTGCACTAACATACTTCAACATATTTTGTTACACACTGAGATCAGAGACACCTGTTAAAAAGTTGCTTCAGTGGTTAAGCTCTAGCAGACTTTTGCGGTGCCCAAAATCCCGGTGTCACTAACTCAGAGCACTGAAGCTGAGGGTAATAGCACCCAGGGCATTTAGAAAGTGCAATGCGTCAAATGCAACAGACAGCAACAGAAAGAGAGAAAGGGAAGCAAGCTGAGTGCTTCCCCTGCCTGTGGCTAACAAAGCTCTAAACTTAATGCAGTATCGCTGACGTAAGAAAACCTAAAATCCACAATGATAACTTTTTAGCTTTATAGGAGGAGCAGGAACATTTAAAGTTCAGTATACACAGAGCAGCCATAACATTAAAGCCACTGACAGGTAAAGTGAATAGCATTGCTTGTCTAATTATTTCATTACAATGCCATGTGTCAGAGGGGTGGGATATATTAGGCAGTGAGTGAACAGTCAGTTCCTGAAATTGATGTGTTGGAAGCAGGTTTAAGGACCTGAGCCACTTTGACAAGGGTCTTATTGTGATGGCTAGACGAGTCAGAGCATCTCCAAAACAGCAGTCTTGTGGAGTGTTCCAGGTATGCAGTAGTTCGTACCTGCCAAAAGTGATCCAAGGAAGGACGACTAGTTAATCGACGACTGATACCGATGTCAGTGATGCACATGAGGAGTGAAGGCTAGCCTATCTGGTCCAGTCTCACAGAAGAGTGCCTGTAGTTTAAAAGGTGAATGCTGACTCTGATAAAAAGGTGTTAGAACAGACAATGGACCAAAGTCAGAGCTGTTTTGGTGGCATGAGGGGGACCTACACAATATTGATCACATGTTTTTAATGTTTTGATGATCAGTGTATGATCATAATTTGCCTAGACAAAAAATCATTTGTTCTCTAATGCTTGGTTAAGCATGCATTTAATGATGGCATGACAATCATCTCATGGCAATTATTACGCTAGTCACTAATTGTTCCTGTTTGTTAGCCCACTCTTCTATGGAATTTGCACTTCATTTCCAAGCAGAACACAAAACCGACATTACAGCACTCACAAATTCTGTCTGTGTGGATGGTTAAATACACGTATTGACGACCAGCAAAATGACCAGGTCTTGTTTCCAGTTCAATGTGGAAAAGCACCAGGTGAAGCAGATGAAATGGACACAAAAAAGCTCAAATGTGCACCCAGTATGGGCCTAAATGGTCAGGAGAAGGATATGTCAATATTACCGGTGTAATTGTGATCTGGCAGGATTAGGGCTGTTATTAACATAAGGAAACAGGTATGTGAGTTATTTTTTGCCTTGTAGATAGATAGATGGATAGATATGTATAGCTTATATAGATATCTTATATCAATTAACTAGTTTATTATTAAATGTTTACACTATGTGCATATGTGTAGAGTGTGTGTGTGCAAATGTTTTTAGATAACACCTGCAGTGTGTGTGTGTGTGTGTTTGTGTGTGTGTGTGTGTGATAGAAAGAGAGAAAGAGAACAAAAGCAGACACTAAAAGCGGAATGTAATAACTGGAGAGGGCTCGAAAGGGGCTCTATTGTCCAGCCTATTAGTGCAGAGGTCTTTCATACACAGGCCCATAACTCTTCTTTAGGGTCCTAAGTTGCTAAGGGCCCCTTTTGTCTTTGGGCACACCCTCTATTGCCATGGCCACTTCTTCTTTACTGTGCCAGATTTGTAAATACTGCCAGGTTTGCACTAAGGCAGAAGCTATCCCACAAACTGCGTCACACAGAAAGAAAGACAGAGAAAGAGGATCAGAACCACAGACAGTCGTATTCTGCACTTTATGGTAAAGGCTTGTCTGATGCAGAATGGTGGGGGCAGATTTTGGCTTTGGAATGTGTCCTGAGGATAAGCTTCTGAGTGTGCTACAGGAAACAACGCAGAGACTACGAGGACTGCTACATTCAGAGAGAACCACAGGTGCAGATAGGCCTGGGCCTGAGTTTGCGAATGAAGATTCAGCAAGGGCTCTTAAGAAGCTTTTTTGGCTCTTTAAGGAATGGAGTGTGTTGCACACACACAGAGTGGGATTCTTGAGAGAGGAACTGAACACAACAGCACGTATACTCATAGAGCAAGAAAGGGAATCAAATTCTGCATGTATGCCTCCAGAAGGAGGCACTCAAGCAGCAATACAAATGGGTAAGTCATGTTCAAGAGACTGTTTCAGTCTCAGCACTTCACATGCACTCTTTCTAATTTGCACTCAGTTGCATTGCAGAATTTAAGACTTCAAGTGTTATTTCTCTTCAGGCAATTCTAGTGATTCTAATCCTCATGGGTACACCGATATCACTGAAGTCATTCTAAATGTGCTGGAAGACGTGCAGAACATAGAGAAGAAACTAGGTTCTGTCACAAGCAAACTTGACAGAGCAATCGGCATTCTCTCTGAAGCCAAGCTAGAGCCTATGGAAGCTAATAATGAAGCAAAGGGGGATCATATTGTAATTTATACCAATGCTTTGCCTCAGGAAAGCTTGGTCCATCCACAAACATCTCCTGAAGATCAATGCATCCCTCAAGAGGCACATCTTGAGCACGCCTCTAATATATCTCAACCATATAACCAGGAATGTGCTGTTCAAAGTCTTCAAAGCACCAAGGCAGAAAGCCATCATAACCCAGGCGAGTCTTCTAATGAAAGCCCAGCAGAGCTTGTAAGTGTAGAAGATAAACCAAAAAAGGAAATCATTCACTGTGAAGCAGTGAAGAATTCAAGAAATGATGGCCATGAAACTCACCAAGAGAGCGGTGGAGAAATGAAGAAAGAACAAGCGAAGAAGGTAGAAAAGGCAGATGACAGAAGCAAATTGCTGACACGATCTGAGGGAGACTGTGTAAGCTGGACACAGACCTGGGGGACAGTAGGGTAAGACCTCCACTGTATATATGAGTATATTAGTCTGTAATTGTATAGTATTGGCTTAACAGAAAAGGTTTTTGGGTAGTTTCAATCATTTGCATTATTATTTTCTGCATATCAAATGTATAATTAAAGCTAATCAGTATGACCAAGTTTCTTGCCATGTATGGCCATGCATAAACCAAGGGGGGATTTGTAGACAGATGCCAATACCTTTCACATACATATCTGATATTTTTCACATACATGCTGCTGATGCCCATACCAGTGAAGGCATATAACTTGCATGTAACTTAGGTTTATTTCTATAAGCTTAAAACTTAGGTAAAATGAGAAAAATGAATGAGTCACCTAAACATTTCGCACAAACGTTTCAGAGGAATATCAGTCAGATGTAAACATCTGTCCAATTCTGATTTTATTTTCTGTTGATACCAATATGATTTAGGTGAAATTGTTCATCCCTAATGGCCACAATGGCTAATAATTAGCTACTCTTACACATTTATAACATTTTTGGTAAATGTGGAATCTGTTCCAGTAAATTAACAAGCGGTTTGTTTGTTGCATACAGTACCATGTTTGAAGTCCACTAATCTAATACAAAACCTATATGAATTCATGACCTTCTTTTGTCCCAGTTTAACAGACTCGGCCAGCGCTTCCTCCAAAGTTGTCTGCTATGTAACCGGCCCACTGAAAGTTACAGAGGTCATCACCTGTAAGTTATTGGATGGCCTCAGCTCTCTCATGGTGTCTGGATCAGAGGAGCTGGTGAGCAGTGTGCTCAGAATTGAAAAGCCCAGCAGCACCAAATGCCTCTTCCCCATTAGCGTAGCTGTGCCATTTCAGGCTTGCTACCGAGGGAACTATCGAGAAGTCACAGTAAAGGTGGTGGACCAAGAGCAGAGGGTCAGCTATGTCACTCCTGTCGCCACAGAGGGCAACTATGGAGGTCACAGGGTTTGTGTAAAGTGCATCATTTCATTACCACAATAAGTAAATAATTCATAAGAGAGCTTCTTTACACATATAGGACAAATGGAGCGATAACAAAATCAAGGTTAACCCTATTGTTATCTTCAGATATACTAACATCTTTTATCCCTGGGGTCAGATTGACCTCAGCAGTTAAAACCGGAAAATGGTTATAATGAAAACTGTTACCCAAGTTTATGTGTCAGGTATGTTTCTTTGGTGATTATTTAATAAGCCCTTTAAAAAACATACCCAAGCCACATTTCCCCTTATGTGTACAGAATACCTATAATGCAACAAAAACTAAAATTGAAAGGAAATATCTTTAATTGAAGAGAAAAATAATTTGTTATCAAGGATAAGAACATGTATTATGCTTAGAGTGAATTCGACCCCAGAAAAAAGAAGCAGGGGCAGGTTTTCATGCTTACAATGCATGTTATATCACTATCACCCACAACAGCCAAAACAAATGTGTGTCAAATGTTTTATACAGTTAAAACACTGATGTGTACAAAACATGTAAAGGACATTGAAAACATATCATCATGGTCATTTGTGTATGTTTACCCAGATGACCCATTACATTAGGATATGTCATTAAATATAAAGCCAAAAATATAATTAATTTTTTTCAAGATGTTACACACTGATAGGGTCAAACTGACCCCAACAATCATAGGAGGGTTAACAGTGTAGATTGATGTGAATGAAGGTAATTGTGTTTTCAGTGCTTGGTCTATGTTTTTTTCACTCAGGGTTCATTTGCAGTGGTGCGGGTGTACACCCTTGGTGTGTTTGCAGTCGTGTCCCATTTGCAGAGGGAGACTTTTACTATCCCAAAGAGAGGACTCTCTGTCAAGCTCAGTGTGGACTCTAGAATATGCCTAGACTACCTGCCTTCATCTTTCAACACAACAGTGGTTGCTCAAGCTATGGTGCTTCCAAAACTTTTAAGTCCTACATTTCTAATACACAATGAAATAGGTAAGATGTAAACAACGTCATTGAGAGTTTGATGTGAATTGTGTAATTCCAGAGAAATTTGCTATGTCAGATCTGTTCAAAGTGGTGGGGACAGAAACAAGACAAATGAAGAGTTCAGTGCCTCTAAAAACTCTGTCACAGAAAGTTACTACATGAAACTTTTCTAAAATTATGAGGTAAACCTTTGGCCTAAAACAACAAAAAAAAGTCAATTTATGGCAGAAAAGTACATGCATTGTGAACCTGGTTCCTATTAACACCACTGTGAGGAAATCTGAGTCAGTATCGTTCTCTACATAACCCACGTTTCACATCAGATCACTTGGAATGACTTTGTTAACATCTCAATGATTGAGTTATGCAGAAAATGTAAAAAAAATCTGTAGAATCGCCCTTTAAATTGTTTGCCTCAAAAATGTCTGAAGGTTTTTTGTTATCAATATCAGTGAAATATCTGAAGGGGGTTGAGCATATGATGTGATCTTGAAGACATTTAATCAGTATAAAGTGTAGTGGAACATTTTACATAGTGCAACCACTGTGCTTGATGTGATCTCACATCTGTGATATTTTCAGCCTTGTTAAAATCATGTGACACAGCATGTGTGAAATGATAAGTAGCTACCAGGTTAAGACATTATAAGAAGCTGACAGCTAAAACTGGATTACACCATGTGTCACAGAAGAGAGTTCCACCTAGATGAGATATGTTCTCTTCCTGCCATATGGCTGACCATTGTCAGATGTATGCTGTAAACAACAGCTCTATTAAAAACTTCGCTAAGAAAATAGCTTACTCCTCATGAGAAAAACTAAACACACTTTTAACAGACAAGCATTTGCGGAATGCACCTGTAGGGTTTTTCGTATGACCTCAACCCTCAAGTTTATGTTCCTGACCAAAATCACATTAATTTAGCCTCATTAATCAAGCTTTAATAACATTAAAAGATCATTGTCTAACTAAATTACAATGATTTAATACAAAAGTTAACACTGAAGCGAGTTAACATTAAAGAATATTCATTAAAATACAATTATAACATAAGAGTATATTACAAGTTACAGCAAAAGTTAACATTGAAGAATATAAACAGACAAAGCACATTTGTGACATACTGTATTTTAATGTACAACTTATATAGCCTTGCATCAAACCCCAGAGACCTAATAAGCTGTAAAGTAGCCATCTATGTCAAATTTAAGAACTGAGGGAGAGTGTACCACACCATCTGGCAGAAATGTACAATGCCAATCTTTACTAAGCTTAATGATATCACAAATGTGAATAAGTCATGCAGGTATAGAGGAATGGTTAGTTGATAAAAAAAACATCTAATTTGCACAGTTTTACACTAGAATATGCAAGACATGTTTAGCTTCTTCAGTGTAGCATTGGACCTATAAAGCTATTGACAGTAGAAGTCAATAGTCACCCAAATCTTTTCTGCAAATGCATCCCCTCTGAAATTGCATCTAAGTATTTATTAAGAGGGCATAGACTAGTTAGAGTGCTTTAGGATACAGCATGACTTACTGTGAGCTATAAAAAATAAGCAAAACTTCACTGCAAATATTTTAAGAACAGGTTCTGTTCTCACAAGCCACTTTAAAAGTAGGAGTGTGATCTACAATCAGTTTTTGTGACAATGGCCATCAAAAGTACATCTAAACCTGTCCTCCATATAGCTGCCTTGTGAATACCTGCTCTGGCTTTGTCTGAAATGGTTTCCTGTAAGCTGTGGTTTTGTTTGTTTTTAAAGCTCACAGTAAGTATGTTAGATTAAAGCTGCGGTAGGTATAAAGAGCCTGTATAAAAACAACTTTTTGTCATATTTGCTAAAAGTGTCACTAGGTCCTTACAGTAGTATATGATAGTCTCTGAAAACATCTTTAAAAAGTATGTGTTTTTGTAAAAGGCATCATGCAGCTGCATGTTACTTAAGCACACCACTTTAAAATATGTTGGTCAAAAGCATAATGGAATTTCATTGTCTTAAAATAGCAATGCGCCTACACTGCACCCAGCCACACCTTATTTAAAAAGCAACATGCCTACGAGAGGGAAACGCCCACAAAATAATTTGTTATTTTGAAAATGTGTGCACATGGCATGTAATAGAGTAATGTGCTGTTATTAAATTGGCAAAACACTTTGTGTTCCACCAGTGCAAAATTTGTTGTAAGCAACATTAGCCTCTTAGCTCCAGTGCTACACTAAGTAAGCAAAATTTGGACTACAAAAATGTACTGGCTGATACTTCTGGGGTGATAGAAATTTGGATAATTTTCCTACACTCTTTTACACATAAAGGAGCCCCTTACAGTCTTCAGTACCACACATCCAATAACCTTGGCTTACTTCTATGTTCAAAAAACCACATTTACCCCCCTTTCGTTCATTAGGTGCAGCCTGTGGATTCTATGCTGTTGTCTACACTGAAGAGCAGAAATTATTCCTACCACTCCATCCTCACCACTAGCCCTCTACTTTACTTGAATCACCCTTCAACACTAACACCCCGACGACCTTTGACCATAACCCTTCCCTGTCCCCCTAACCCTGACAAGAGAAAGACTGGAGAGGAGAGCAGTCACATTCATCCCAGCAGCTTAGCTGTAATGCCTGACAAAATCCCACCTCATCGAATCAGGTACAGGCTCCTCAGGGGTGTAGTACCCACTTTACAATGCTTTATTAAAATCAGAGGATGTTTTTCTTTATTTTGATTTCATAGCTGATTGGTCTTGGTGTCATGAACACTTTATAGTTATGTATTTCTGTTATTCATTTCTCAGAGTTTTGAATGCTTCAGGAAAGTCATCTAGAGAGCTGTCCAAAGAGCAACTGGCTGTTCTGGGCTGGAAAGATGAGCAGTGGAATGTTCTAGATAAAATCACTGTGAGGAACCTCCAGAATGGATTGGTGTCTTTTGAGCTCACAGACAGCTATGAGCGGTATATACTGATCGTTTCCATTCAAATACATGTATACATGCATTCTAGTCAGAAATGTTCAGTTTTCAAAAATTTTGGAATTTTCGGATGCTAGAATGTTCCCTGATTACACTGGAGTTCTATCTTCCATTCACACTGTTCCTGAAATGTGCTCCAATTGTGCTATCTTTCTCTTTTTCTAGACTGATAGTCCTTCGTCTCATCTCCTCTGTAAGACCTTCCCAACTGACTTTCTTTGCCAAAGATTTGGAGGAGTCAGCTAGGATCTGTGCTGTAACTGCTGTCCTTCATACCAAGCAGCAGGACCCCAGCAGTGCAGTGCTGGCTGTCCTCCCCAGCAGAGAGCTAAGCTGTGGGCTGGCTGAACTTAGGGCTCAAGCTTACTATGGGCCTCCAGACCCCTCTGTGGAGTTTTTCATGAGGGAGGGAGAGCAACTTCTGCTGAAATTTAGTGGGAATATTGCCAGTATGGGTAACAAGCAAACCATGTTTGATCATAGGAAAGAAAAATGTGGCATTGTGTTAGAGCTGTATGGCAGTGTGTACGCTGAGCCTATGGCACAAGTGCTTTTCTTATCAGTGAATAAGATTAAATTAGTGCTGTAATTCACGAGACCAGAGAACAGAGGGAGTTGAAGTAATGCTAGAACTCCCTACAGTCTTCTATCTGATTACAATAAAGGTGTTCCATAAATCAGAAAATGTCCATTTGGCAATGTCAAGGCACGTTTCAATTTCTTGAAATGACAGGCCAGTAAAATATTTTGTTTCCAAGGTTTCCCCTTTCACCAATTGTAGTCAATCAACCAAGGCATTTGTTGTCCAACATTTTGCACTGGAGAGAATGTAGCTGTCTGAATCATCACACACTTTCCTCAGATTTTGTCAAGCTGTTAAGTAATCTGTAAGAGACTTGCTTATGGGTGGATGTTCATACTCTAATTATCATCTACTCAGTTCCTTTCTCCTCTGCCCCTCTGCTCATGACCTGGTAACTGGTCAGCATTCACCATCTTAAACCTATTTATCTATTTATTAATTTTCTATCCAGGGTCAAGGGGGGTGCTAGAGTCTATCCTATCTCATAAGGTCCATTGCAGAGCAGTCACGTACACAGTCACACATAGGGGCAATTTACCATCTACAAGTTTATGTCTTTAAGTTTATGGACTATGGGAGGAAACAGAGCTCTAGGTGAAAACACATGCAGTCACAGAGAGAATATAAACTTCACACAGAAAGGCGCCTGGTCACCCTGGGTGGGAATTGTTCCCAGGACTTATATACCTGACCAGCTTGCCCCATGCTGTCTTAAACCTGTCAGCTCTTTAACTGCACTTGGAGAAAACTAGGAGAGAGGAGGCTTCCAGAGTACACCTGCATCCTGTGACAGACATCTAATTTGGCAAACATGTTTGGCATCAGTTCCTCTGTCTTTATGTCTTACGTGTCCTTACTAACATGTGAGATTGCAAAGCAGTGCACACTATGTACATTCATCTAGCACCTGATTCAGTTCGTTGACTGTTCCTCGTATGTGGTGTCTTGTATGTATAACAGGGACAATTGGGAGCCCCTGTTCTATATGACATGCAATTATTTATTAAAACCTATAACATAAAAAATCCATTGTTTTTTGGCATTTGCCTCCAAGCTCCAGTGCAAAAAAAAAGCTAACTTTGGACCCTAAACATATCTTGGCTGGTCTACTACATTTAGAAAAAGTGGAAATCTGTTTTCTTTGATTATCTAAGTACACCATGACTCCTAACAATACTTTCCTACCTCTATAACATACAAGCCCAATGTCATCATTTTTTCTTTTTAAATTTGAACTTTATACAGTTTTTTGTCAAGCATATGTATGGTCCTTGACCTTTGATTGTGTGTGTGACCATGCATGAATGTTTGTGTAGGTGACCAGAATGCAGTGCCTCACACAGTTGCATTTCATAGTCAGAGGAGTAACTCTGTGTTTCTGAAGCTGAAGGAAAAAGACCCCTTTGGAAATTACAGTTCACCTCATTACAAAGGCACAGCTATTCTCTTCCGGATCCCTAGAGAGCATCTGGTCTGGAGAAGAGACAAGGCAAACATATCTGAAAATTACAGCTTAGAGGAGCCGGTCTGCAAGCTGGCACTCACTCTTCCAAAGGTGATAGTCCATGAACAGAACTGCAATACCAGTGGTGCAATGGTTACAAAAGTTAAAAAAATTTTTTTCATCTTCCAAATGAATGAAATAAATTACATAAATGAAATTTTGACCTAAAGTTTACTTACTTTTGCCAATTATTTTAGATAATTAATCTATTTTATTCATATGGACATTGTGCACACATTTGAATCAAATAAGCATTTTATTTTTTTCAGTGTCCTTCCCAAAAGATGTAGGTAACACTATAGTCATATGTTTATTATCCAGAAGACATATCCAAAACTATTGTCACTTATTTTGTCTGATCCAGACCATGTTTAGTCTGTTTTTATTGTTCTCTTTGGCCTAAATACTAAGTGACCCTGGCAATTCCATTTTACATTGAATGGTTGACGGTTATGATAAAGAATTTTGCCCTTCTCTTTTTAGACTGTAAAAACTCTGTTGCGACCAATGATTGCAAAGATCTTACGACATGATCACACAGGTAAGTGCTCTTTAATATATATTTAAGCTATTTATTATTATCCCCCATCTACGAATCAATGTTTTTTCATAAGTGTGAATAAAGGACTGTTTAAAAATCTATTTTTTTTTCTTTCTTTCTTTTTCTCCTCCCGTCTCTCCTTCCTCTCTTACTCATTCTCTCTCTTTCTTTCTATCACGTTTCCCTTTCTCTCTCTTCTTCTTCTCTTTCTCCCTCTCTGTCTCTCTCTCTCTCTCTCTCTCTCAACACCATATCTTCTGCCTCTTCCTGCAGATCCACTTTGTGATGAGCTCTTAGCCTGGCTGTGTAGCGAGCTGTCTGAAGAGGACACAGCACTACTGGTCACGTGCCTCCGTCTGCGCCGTTCAACTGTCCAGCTGGCCCGGCTCCGAGCCCCAGACAGCCTCTTTCTGCAGACCTTTCACATCTTGGCCACCTGGAGACGAGCCCTGCCCTCCTCCACACCAAAATGCCCCTTACTTGCCCGCTGTCTAACACGTATTGGCAGACCAGAGCTGGCCGCAGAGCTGCTGAGAAAGGGCCCAGCTGTGGGTGAAGGAGAAAGGAGAGGTGCAGAACCGCAGAGGTTAAACACAATGCAGAAATCTGAAAAAAAAAAACACATATAACTTCATTACATTAGGAATGAAACATGATTTTGTTCAGTAATGTAAGCAATTTGTTATTCTACTTTATTCACCTAAGAATAATGTAGACAATCATACAAGAACATGTGAGAGAAGAAGATTTTAACTGCATGATGCACTATAAACTGATCAGCAATAATATTAAAACAACTGACAGATGAAGTGAACAAAATTAAATATATTGTTACAGTGGCACCTGTCAGGGGGTGGGATATATATTTTGTGTGTAATTTCATGGTGCAAGGAAACATGTTTTCTTGATGAAACATAATAGACAATATGCAATATATAATATACAAAGGCCTATGCAGACTACAATACACTATATACAATAGCATATATGGTGCAGTACAATATGGTACAGTATACAATATATGGTACAATGTATTATACAATATACAACATGCAATACAATACTTCACATACTTCACTCACTTTATACTGAGTATATGCAATTAATACAATATACAATACACTGGCATTTTGACATATATGCTTATATATACAGTATACACTGAATAGTGTACATTATACAGTATATATACAATATACGGTACATCATACACAGTATACAATAAGCAATAGGCTGTATACAATGTACAACAGACAGTACAATTAGCTTTCTGGTTCTAGTAGAGTGCAGTTCTTGTAGGGTGGACCAGGGGACACCAATAATTTTATATGAATATGTAATATGTGGAGATTTTTCTGTGAGAGACACTATAGATCCGATTAAGCTATTCAGTGTGTCATTAACTAAGCCCTTGCTCAACTAAGACGTTAAAAGGGCTGAAATGTGATGCCCTATGTGAAGTTACACTATCAGACCAGCAGATGGAGGCATTATTACGGTAATGAGGTAGACGCGCAGGGCAAAATTTCAGACTAGAGCCCGTGTTTTACAGGTAAAAGCTTGCCACCTGAGCTTGTGTACTATATGCTTATAAAAGTCATGAATGAAACACATACACACTCAGAGGTCATCCAGCTCAACTGCTGCACTTACGAGTGCGCAAGCGCGCCACACCACTCCGCAATCCGCGTGACTTTGTGGGCGTTGGACGGCTCAATGGCGTCATCGGCCGCCCGCTCCCAAGGCACGAGGATCGTGCATGCACGGCTTGTTGGGCTACCGTAAAGACTCGATTATAATGGCTGTGGGGGGCGCTGCAATGTAACTGCTCAGCTATGGCGGTCGCCCCATCTCTGCTGAACTAGAGAAATGCACCTTAAATTTTCGGCTTAAATGTTCATATGGGTGGTCGATAGTTTTTGGGGTGGGCATTTTTATGCACTAATGCATAGTTTTCTTTTTACAGCATAGAAAAAGATCATAGTTTTGCCCAAGGGTGGGCAACTGCAGTCCTGGAGGGTCAGTGTCCAGCACAGCCCAAATACACCTGGTTCAGCTCACCTGTTAATTCCAAGGTTTAGTGAGCGTGGCTGAGGAGGTGAACTGCCAAACTGTGCTGGACACCGGCCCTCCAGGACCTGGGTTGCCCCTTGGTATAGCCTATTATTAACAGACAGAAATGGAAGCTATAAGGGGGGGTAATGTCTCAAATCCTCCTTCATGTCATCCTGCTACTTGACTGACAGTGTTGATGCTCGGTCACCTTCTACAAAAAAAAAAGGTGACTTTCCCAATTATTTTGAACATTAAACATAATTTGGGCCTAGAAAAACTGTAAAAACCTGAAGCAAGAACCAGATTGTAAAGCACAGGATGACATTAGTCATTCAGGTGGGCTTTGCAAAAAAATAACTGGGTGGGAAATGACTAATCTGGCCCACTTCTTGGTCTGGCCATGGTTTAGCTTTAATCAGCTAATTATAGTATTGCTTATATGAGTGCTTTTTGTGCATAATAAATGTTTTTGATGAAAGTGTCATCATTATTGTGTGTGTCTTCATTTTAAATATCAAACCCATTAAACGGCTGTAGTTGTGTTAATTTTCATAACTGATATAAAATACATATAATTTATAATTAAAAAGTGTCACTCCAAATGGTTAGTAGTTAAATTATTAAAATTAATAAAATTTTAATAATGTTTTTAACCTTTTATCAGTTCTAGAATGGGTTACTGACAATGGATTTTAAATGAGACATCCCACTAAAGCTGGATGTCACTCAGATGCCACTTAGATCCTTACACTCCCCTATTTTTTTCCTGCATCCAGCATTTAAACTTCAAGAACTGACTGTTTACTCGCTGCCTAACATATCCCACCCCCTGACAGGTGTTACTGTAATTAAATAACTAGATAGTCAATGCTGTCCACTTGGTGAGGTGAGTGGGAGTTGAAAAAGTCGCAGTTAGCTGAATTTACTTTACTCGTTTCGATGGCTCTTATATTAGGATGACACCGGCCGCCTGTCGGACTCAAACACAGCGCGTATTATGTATTCCACCGAGCAGCAACGTTGCAACGTGACTGCCGAGACGCGTGCGGTGTACTGCTCCTCTGCCAACCAATGAGCGACGGCCTGGGCGTGGATAGGCCAAATATGTGAACACGAGCAGCCAATGGGAGAGGCGTATGCGTGTAGCCTGGAGACAGATGCAGAAGCACGTGTAGTCGTGCGTGTGCGGTGGCATGGGGAAACGAGAGCATAATAGCGACTCAGCGACGAGACGGAGGAAGCACGACTGCGCAGGGAATTTTACCTATACATTTTGGAAAGCTTATGCTTCAAAACTAGTTCCGAGGTATTGACGATAAGAAAAGGCGATTGTTTTTGCGACTGCTGGGGAGCAGAGAGCTGTTTTCGTCCGATGAGGTAGGGCGAACATTTATTAGGCTTAGGCGCCCGTTTGCCTGATTTGATGTAACGCTAACGTTAAACTGTCCAGGTTTGTGTGGCACATGTCTATTGCCTGGGTTTTTGGGGGGTTAGCTGTGTGATCGCAGGTTTGTGCCATAAAATGTCGTCGCGAGGGACGTTTCCTGAATTCAAATAGCTGCTTTCCCAACGAACCACAGTGTTGTTAGAAGATGAAGAATGGTAACACGATACAGAACCAGCTCAAGCTCCTATCCCTTCCAAATACTTGAAGGGTGTCTTTATATCTCTGTGCCTTCATGTCTCTTTATTTAAATAACAATTAAAGCAGTGATTTGAATTAGAGTGGGTTTACTCCCTAAGACTGCCCTGTTGTACGACCACATGGCCCACCCCAATGCCCTTAGAACACAAGGAACAATATCAGTGCATAACTGCTTCACATCATCTGTTTGTTACCATTTGAAAAAAATATGTTTTGTCTGTCGATTGATTTTTTAGGTCAGCGATGACCTGATTTATTGAAAGCAGTTAGGCAACGATACTGGATGTTTTTGTTGATCTCTGCAGATAAAATGCATGTAGCACAGACAGTTTACAGGATTATATTCATGTGAATTCAAGGAAACAGCAAAATTCTAGGTTTTCCATTTACATCCTGCTTAACCTGAAGGGACACTCCTAAGTGTTGATTCACAGTTAAGTGATTTATCTAAGGAATAATTCCACATGGAGCATATACATCTGGTGATCAGCAATCACCTAGATTATAATGTTTACTTTGTACTGTGTGTGTGGACTTGATGTATACTGGGCAACGGGACCCGTATGAAATTCATTGCTCTGCGTCACATGGGTGTAGTCCGACATTTTCAGTCGGAGGAGAAGAAGGCCACAAGTATGCAGCCTGCAATAGCCACCTGTTATAAGCACAGGCCAAAGCCAGAAAAAAGATGAAAATGTGAAAGTTCTTTAGCACATAGGAAAGGGAATACCTTAAAGTTGTGGCGTTATTGATATTTTTGACTGGAGGCATGCCTCATTTGGCTTCAAACGCCTTTCTTTATCACAGTTGCATGGTCAAATTCAAGGAGGATTACCTCCTCTGATGATGTCTTTAGAAGTTGAGGCTTCCCTGTGATCTGGAGGAACAATCTGACATGCACCTGAAATGCAAGACGTGAAGCAAGTAAATATTCATGCAAGTATTCATGCAAGAAATGAGTATGAAGGGTTGCACGGGTGCTTCAGTGGTCCATTCGCAGTCACTCCACATCAAGCTAAATGAGAAATTGTTAATGAAATACTAATAAGCATTGACATTAAGTTTAAAGATCATCCGTTGCTTTAAATTGTGACCTCTCTTCACACCCAAGAAAGACAAGGTTTGTATTTTAGGAGAGCAGGTCAATCAATTTGTCTGACTCTTGATTAGTACAGCATACAAAAGTGATTTCGTTTGTATCGTATTAAGGTGTATGTGTAACAAATTCAATCAGTCATTTAACATTAGCATAGCCTAATGTGCCTTTGGGATAAAATAGGTTGTTGTAAGCATTTTTAGGTTAGTCATAACAGTGTTAGCAGGAGAGACATTGTTCATTTAGGAGTTGCTTGTGATTAAAGGCCATGTTTTATTCATATAAATGAATGAGCTTGGCCGTGACACATGCGAGTCAAAACAAAATGTAAAACCTTAGATTTCTTTTAATTTAACCCCCTAACTGGGGGCTTAAATTGTGAGAAAGACTTGCAACAGTATTGCAAGCATTTTGTACAAGTCATTCCTGACATTCTGTCTAGGTGTGCACATCATAGAAGTTCACAAATTCTTCAGAATAACTCCTGAAAATACTGAGTGGATTCAGCATAGTCACAATGCCATGCACATACCTAATTAAAGTAATAATGCCCATAATTGCTCTTACCGAAGAATGTAGAAAATGATATAAACAGCAGTAATCTTTATACTTTCATATCTCTCAAACTACCTTTAACTCCTATGCTATTGCTGATATCACCTTTACCTGCTGCCTTCATCATACCCCAGATCATACCTGCAGCTATGAGACCACACAACCAAGAGGGTGCATCAGCTAACAAGCTGAACATTTCTTGATGTTAATTGCAGTAGCATTTTAGGTTAAGATTATATGTTAAATGCACATATGTGGCATAATTTCATTCATACAAGGACGTCACTTCGAGTGTTTTGTCTGGTAGAGAGATATAACAAGGCATATTCAGCCTGTGTTTAATAACCTAGCTAACAGCTGCGTGAACAGGTCGATCCAGGAGCTTAATTAGCAGCTCCAAGAAATTAGGGCTACTGTCTTAAATGTGTCGCACACAGACTGATACTGAAATACGCATCTGTGTGTAGTTCTCCCTATGACCACTGAGCTGTCCTACTTCTGCAGCTGTCATATGGCTGTTGAGAATTTGAGCGATGGGTTCAGGAGCCGCTTTAGACATGTTGCCAAGTTATCTTCTTACCACTGACCCCATTCCAGTTTGGGTTTGGGGCACTGATTACTGCAGTGATTATAGGGGCTAAAGAGAGCTGAGAAGAGGTCAGTGAACATGAGCAACATGGGGGTTGTTTTCATACGAACTACGTAGAATTATTCAAAAGGTGCACCTGTCAGTGACATGGCCATTCCTTTGTGCACGCTATAGAATGACATACACTGGAGCAGCTCCATACGCATATGTGTCCAAGGCAAAGAGAAACTCCCTAGTAAAGCCCTTGATTTTGGAAGAAATGGTGAATGAGCTGGTGCTAACAAACTAAAACAATTGAGCCACAACAATAAAACAACAATACTGACAATACTGATTATCTCATTACAATGGCATCACCTTGAAGGTGATGTGCTGGAAGCAGGAAAAATGGTCAGTCTAGCCTAGTCCTCCAGAAGAGCTACTGTAGTACAAATTACTGAAAACAGTTCATGCTGGCCATAACAGAAAGGTGTCAGTACACACAGTGCATTACAGCTTACTGTGAATGGGGCTGTGAAGCCACAGACTGGTCCAAGTGCCCAAGCTAACCCCTGTCCACCACTTAAAGAGATCAACATCAGAACTGTACCATTGAGCAATCGAAGAAGGTGGCCTGGTCTGATGAGTCATGCTTTTCGTTACATTTTGTGGACAGCTGGGTGAGTGTGCATTGCTTAGCTGGAGAAAAGATGGAACCAGGAACCATTATAGGAAGAGGCAGTGGAGAGCTGTGGGCAATGGTCTGCTAAGAAAACCTTGGGTACTGGCATTCATGTGAATATTTCCTTGATCTCACTCTGATCAAGCATCTATGGGATGTGTTGGACAAACTAGTCCTACGAGGCCCCATTTCACAACTTGCAGAACTTGGAGAATCTGCTGCTAACATCTTTGTGCTAGATACCACAGTACACTTTCAACTTGACTGGTTCAGAGCTGTTCTAGCAGCACATGGGAACGTTATGGCTGATTAGTGTATAGTATTTGTAAAGGAATCATTATTCCTATCTTATTGTAGCTACAGTATGATTGTGCAGGTGTTATTTTTTTATCATATAACCTACTTCTTTTTCTCTGTCTATCACCGGAGTTATAGTAGTGCATAATTACTGTTGCAGACAAATAAATGAGAATTGAACATGTTTACAGAAGGGCTGCTCAATTATGGCATATAATGATTATTCTGGTCAATGTGAAGATCATGATAATTTAACACCATTACTTACTGACTTGCATGTATTTTTTTTTACCATTAAATTAATAATTAATGTAATAATTACATTTTAAGTAAGAATTAAAAATTTAACTGGAAAACAAACCCTGGAATTATAAGCATTGTCTAGAGTGGTGGTGATCAGCTCTGGTGGCTGTGTCACAATTCAAGGGTAACACCAAATAAAACCAACATCATTTTGAAGTGGAATGCTGCACAGTAACTGTTCTATTTTTCTTTGTCGTAATCTCATAATTGTGGAAGCCAAAATCATAATCAGCCCTAGCTTACACATGACTCAGATCTTTATTAGGATTAATCATTAGGGACAGTTTTAGCACAATTTTAGCTCTGGAGAAGAGTTACAAAAGTAGACTCTCGCATTGTGTTGATTCGTAATTTCTTCTTGAGAATCATGTGAGAAGCGGTAGTAATAGTGGTGTTTCTGTGTATTCCAAGCCCCTCCTCCATCGTTCCTATCATCTTACTCATGACAAATGAATCGGTCTTAATGTGTGTTATTTGTTTAATTTTTCTGATTAGTAAAAAGAACATATGAATTATAGTACATTTGGGCAATAGATTGATCTGAGTAATTTCTGATGGGATCATCGCTGGGACAACACAGGATGACTGTACAGGCAGCCTGGGTGGCTGCTGTAGGAGCCACTGGCAGGCCACTTCCTCACCTGGTCATTAAAATGTTATGATCTCTGTAGTAATCACTCAGATCAGTGTTTTGCTCAGATCTGCCCTTGTGCACGTCATTTACAATGCAAGTTTATTTTGGACAAATGCAGCGATTGCATAATATCAGGAAGTAGAAAATCTGCTACAAACAAGCCTTATAAATGAGGAAAATGGCTCTTTTTTGCTGAAAAACATGTCTGATTCCAGATTTATTCAAGTGATTTTTTAAAGCATATGTGTTTCCAACATGCTATTAATGTGAGATATGATTGAGATACTGATATCGTACCATTTCAAGGGATCTTGGTTGAAATGTTGCTTTTTTTTTTTACAGTAATGGCCATCACTGCTTAGGTTTTTTTTTACTTAAGCATGATCACCCAGAACACTGCATGTCTTGCATGGCATATACAACCAATGAAACTACCTTTGTAAAGTGTTACACTGAGTCACTCTTTATAGTTCTTTGGTTCAGTAGGAAAAAGTAATTGGTCTGTTCAGCAAAAAGAGCTTTGCAGTAAGACGTGCCTTATTTAACCCTCTCTATTATACATGGCCCCTGTAATTGCCACATAGAGATTAGGAAAAATATGCCCTTGGCTGAAAATAACGCTTTAATTCTCTGTTTCAAGCCCCTACACACTTCCGGGCCAAGGCTATTCAGAAAGAAAGGGTAGTAAAGCCAACAGGATCTATTTCTGCCCACGAGGGGTCAGAGCTGAATGGATTGAGTCTACAGTGGCATTCACTTTTAGGACACACTGCCTCTAAAATAAAACCGCGTCTCCAGAACAGAGACATCTAGTGTGCACTACAGACTACTGCAAGGATGACCGAATCAGGAGGATGTGTGTGTGTTTCACTCTGTTTAAGGACTAAATGTCCTCATAATGATAGCAATACAGGGAAATCTGTAGAAGCGAGGACATTTTGCTGGTCCTCACGAGGAAACGTCCTGTTTTCTCAATTTTTAGGTAAAACTAGAAGAGCAGAAAAATGGTCTTTTGTTTACTGAGATTAAGTTCAGGGTTAGGTTTAGATTTTAGTGTAGTGTAATGTACTCACAAAGATAGCAATACCAGTGTGGATGTGTGTTTGGTTACTCCGTCGACCTGTACTATATAATTCACACTTACACTCTACATTGTCAGTCTTTTTCTTTTTTTCTTAGCATTTTCACCTTTTCTCGGGACCACGTCTTCGGTTTCAGCTCCGTTTGCAATGTTCTTTCAGAAATCAAGCCCCGGCCGAGCGGAAAAGGAAGAGATAGGCTAATTCAAGTGCAGGATGCAGTTGTAACCTGCTCGCTCTCTCGCGTCCATTGGTCGCTCCCTGTGTCCAATCACAGTCGAGCAGAGCGTGACGCGCTGTACGCCACGGCCACGTGCGCATTGTGTTTACAGAACAACGCGGTGGCTGCGCGAGCGTGGAGCGGGTGGCCACTCAGTGAGCGCCCAGTCAGCGCGTGGCGTTTATGCAATAGCTGCGCGCTTCAGGCGGGAGTGTGCTGAGGAGGACGGCGATGAGAGACCAGGAGGGAGAGCGTGGGGTGGGGTGGGTGGGGGGGTGTTATCTGTCTGCTTAACCCAGGGAGGGATCTGACCGTCTGCTCTGCTCCACTTTATTCCACTGTGTCGTTAGTGGGGATGCGTGTTGCATTAGGGCGAAGTGAGAAAACGTTGGGGGACGTTGGTTCCTTTCAGTCCTTCCCTATTATGACTTTTGGGGGAAGTTCCGGCCACTGTCGCTGCATAAATGGTGTATAAAAATACAGCAAGGCACTGTAATTCTTCTACAGTGCGGTACAGTTCTCCTATAGTGACTTATAGCACATTTACCCCCTCAACTGCCTTGCGTAAGTCATTTCTAGTGCTTGTTTACTGACCATAGATACAGTCCAAATTTACTTTCAGATCACTTTTGTGTGTGTGCGTACATGTATTTAACTCTCTATGAGCACCTAGTGTCCTCATAATGATAGGAATACAGGGAAATCTGTCACAGTGAAGACATTTTGCTGGTCCTCACAAAGGAACCATGCTGTTTTCTCCACCAGTTCATCTTTTCAGGAAAACTAAAAGAGCAGATGGATTGTGTGTCATTTACTGAGGTTAGGGTTAGTGTTGGGTTCAGGTGTTTGTATAGTGTTACTGAAATACAGTACTGCAGAAGTCAATTGAATTTACAAAGACACTATTCGAAGACACCGTTGTCTATCTATAGCACATTCAATTGCTCAGCTGCCCCTGCTTAATCATTTATAGTGCCTGTTTACTGACTGTAGATACTGTCCAAATTGACTTTCCTGTAGAAATTCTTCAATCATTTCTATAGATCTTGTGCTTATTAAGGGTTAGCTAGAGTCTTCACTGGATTTCTGTAAACCTGCTGTGGGACTATCTGGTGAATATTGGTGTGTGTGTGTGTGTGTGTGTGTGTGTGTGTGTATGTGTTTCACTCTGTTTAAGGACCAAATGTCCTCATAATGATAGGAATACAGGAAACTCTGTAGAAGCGAGGTCATGCTGGTCCTCACGAGGAAACGTCCTGTTTTCTCCATTTTTTTTAGAAAAAACTAGAAGAGCAGAAAAGTGGTCTTTTGTTTACTGAGATGAAGTTCAGGGTTAAGTTTAGATGTTGGTGTAGTGTTGCTGAAATACAGTATTACAGTGCTGTGGGACTGTCAGTGGAGCTGAAATGGACTGTGTGGAGGCATCGGGGGGGGGGGTCTCAACTTGTTGTTTTTGCAGAGCTATGTGGACTGTTTCTCTAAGGACAGGTTGGGTTTGCTCCAGCCCACTGTGGGCCCTCCTCCTCATGCACCTCGTGGGCTGCACAGACTCCCATGGTCAGTAATGTAAAGTGTGTGTGTGTTTGTGTGGGTGCGCACGCGTGTGGTGATCGAAATGCTTGCAGGCTGCTAAAGCTCTACTGCACGCGTGTCTCCTCTCACAGCATCAGCATCACGACGCTGTGACACAGAGCAGGATGGGTGTGCTTTCTTCAGTGCAGCGTTCAGTGGTTTGTGCGCTTGTAACCAGGTTTGCTCTGTTCGTTTATGATCATTTGGGGTGGGCGAACTGGGGGCAATTTTGGAGTAGATGCAGCATCTCTCTCTCTCTATCTCTCGCTATCTATCTCTCTCTCTCTATCTCTCTCTCTCTCTCTCTCTCTCTATCTTATGGT
>JBBPDA010121357.1:0-26348 GCA_037974385.1 Arnoldichthys spilopterus | reverse complement strand
TGTGATGGGTTAAATGCAGAGGTCACATTTCGTTGTGATGCTTGAGTGTGTTCACAATGACAAAGAGTCACTTTCACAGTTTAACAGAGTGGCCCCTCAGACAGCTTCATATCTGGGATTGCCCCAAAGGGGAATACGCATGCTAATTTCATGATACCATGTTATAATGACTACTAAAATCAGTCGCTGGTTCATAAGCTACACTCACTGGCCATTTTTATAGGTTAAATACATACATGTAAATTTGCATACTTAGCCCATGTTTTGCTTGTGCAAGAGACCACCTCTGATCAGATATTATAATAAAACAAAATATAAAACACACCATATTTTGTTATATATTGTTGCCATATCTTAAATTCAGCAAATAAACAGTATTTGTGCATTAAAATGTGCAGAAATGTGTTTTATATTGCTTATTTATTTTTATTTATTACTATTAGTACTTATTTCTTATTTATTTGGAATTTCTTACTTATTTTACAACAAATTGAAAACATGTCTGACCAGGAATACACAAACTTTGTATATAATGGTTGATACTCAGAGTGCAGCTCAGAGTACAGGAAAATGCAACAGGAGCCACAGTGCATCTGTGGTTTGTGCCTAAGCTCACTGCAGAGGCACTTTTAAGTAAGCTTTACATGAATCATGAAATTACAAAGCATGTTGTAGACTATGATTTGTGAGTGGGCCCTAAATGGAAGGGCTTTTATACATCTGTTGTGGTGCAGTTATGGTCCAGTGGTGGTGATTAGAGGGCAGGACCAGGGCAGAGACTTAAACACTCATCACGTGACCACGGCCTACAGCTCACAGAGAAGAGGGATATCCATGTTTAGTTCAAAATCAAATGATTCCACATTTCCACTCCTGAATGTGGAACTTTTTTTAACAGACTACCAGCTACTAGTCGCTTATAGAACCGTTAAACCTTGTGATTTTGAATGCAAATGCTAAATGCATTATTTTGCTACTTTATTTTAAACATGTACCCTATAGCTCCACTATATAGGTGCACAGATACAGTCTGATGAACACTAGTTGCTGTTGCATAACTGATTAGATTTCTGCCTCAGAACCTATGCCACTTAATACCAATGGAACTGTTGGATTAAATGGCACCCAACATTCACACATTGACAATTTTGACTAATTTTAGTACATCATCCCGATACATTGTATGTACAATTTAACATATACTGCTTTTTTTCTGGAGTGCTGTTTTAGCTTCAGTTTGGAGTAGAAGTGAAAATCATTGTTGAGAGGAGCAGTTGTTGTCTTGCTGACCACCACAGCTGCTAAACAGATGAGGTATTATTTCCTCTCAAGCTTTTGCAAACATTTAGTTCATTACTGAATCTGAGACAAAGCATCAATATGGTAAAACTGTCTGGGTGATTGTGACATTACTGTGACATTACTAAAAAATAATTTAGTTTTTATAAGAGGAAGTCAATAGCTTTTCTGGGGTCTTTCTAAGGGTGGACAACCTAACAATTTCGTACTGTGATCAATCTTAAAGACGATCTACTTTTCAAGCGGATCGCAGAGATTTTGACTTATAATGTCCTAGTAGAGTTACACTTCTACTGCAGCAAATGTTACACCACTCTCAGATTGTATTGCAGTGTAATTGCAGATTTTATTTCAGTTATTTTTATAAGTTCGCAGAAGCAGGTAAAACTATCAGTTTAGCTCAAGAGGGGTCTGGTGTGTGATGTTCTCTTGAGAGGCAGGAGTAACAAAAATGTTCAGATTGCAGAACAAGACATATCTAGTTAAAAGATATGTGGGTGGAGCTTATTGCCTTCACTGTTTTATGTCACACCAACTTAATTGAGATTAAGAGAGCTCTGTAGATCATCTAACCATTAAGCTGTGAGTGGCTTAATGAAAACCTTATCTGATAGGCTTCCAACCCAGGGCAGGTTGGCGCCCTATCCTGCACCCCTTGCCTCTGAATGGGCTGAATGCTGGAAGCTGGCAGCGGCTAAGAGCAACATGCACCATGAAAGCATGTATCAGATTAAAAGATGTATGGGCAGAGTTTACTATACATCAACTCCCTGTAGATCATTTAAACACCACTGGCTACTGCTAACTTTATTTGGGCAGCCAAGTGTCCTTTCTGTGTGGAGTTTACTCTCCTCATACCACAACTACACTTGGTACTACAGGATAACCAACCTGGTGTGTTGTTTTTGCGAACAGTCTAAGCCTAGTGTAATGTTTTCAAATAAACATTTAAAGGCCAGTATTAATTGTGGAGGCACACTATGTTCACAAACCAACAGAATGATTGCCTACTAGATGGCTGTGACTGACTGGCCAAATTATATTCTGTCTCTATCATAGGAAATATATAGGACATGTCTGAAAAACTCATGGTCAGCACTGGTGCTGATGGCTTAAAAACAGCTGATAAATGATAATCTGTATTCGTATTTGCTGCGTTTTAATTTGCTCTTTTTGAGTATTAATATAAAGTGAACTCTAACTTTTATGTCGGAAGATATTTATAAAGCATGTTTTCCTAGACCAAGATGTCTACAATTAGATTCAAAAGTCTATGCTCTAGGGTCAAGTGTCTATGATAAGAGAATAGGCCATGACTGTCTGTGGCTGTCAGACACCTCAGTTTATAATAATTTTTTTTTTGGTTTTAAGTGAATAGGGTGTAATTACAGTGCAGATGAAGCACCTTGCAGGACTGCATCTGTGATGGGTGAAACGGAGAGATAAAACATCATAACTGAAATCAGACCGCTGCAGCTGCCAGAGCAGTGTGACTGTTTAAAACACCCTTTACTGAACAGCTGATGGAGCTCAGCCACCTGTTGTGGCGATAACTTAGCAGATGTCAAAGGTCATGCTAGTTTTAAGGAGCAGTGACCTCCATGCTAGTTGTAAGGAGCTGGAAAAAAGAAGCAGCAGAGGAAAACTCCAGCTGCTTCAGTCCTCACCTGCTGTCCCTCACCACACGCACACACACATGCTTTAACACTCACATATACAGTTATTATGCACATGCACAACAGCACACTTGCCTTTTGTCATTTTATGAAAATGAGGTAATAAGGTAATAGTTATGTCCCAAACCATACACACACACATACACGCTTGGCCTTTTTTCTTGTAAGTGAGGGGTAATGAGGTAATGGCTAACTCTAGAAGCCTGCATAGCTGAAACCTGTCATTATTAGTCATTAACTCAAACACTCCACTACTGCTGCATAAAGACAGAGTGCTGAGGGAGAGGCTGTGCAAACAGAAACCGGCCACATGGAGAATGCTGATCTATCCATCATCACATACCTGACCATAGCACGTCACAAGAAAATCCCTCACAGCTTATGAGAACTTAAGAAGTTCAAAGAATGGATATAAAATAAAGCGCTTCAGAGTCTGCACAAGCTGTTTGTCTTCGGTTAGAATTTCATTTTATTCTGTCAACGTTTTTAAAATTTAAGCACAAAAGTCATTCAGAGTAGTTTGGCTAGAAAGAAAAACACGCTGGCTCGACAGAATAGCCAACAATAATAGCCATATTATCAACTAATCAAAACCACATTTGAACCTACATATGTCTTCTGATTTATTTGTAGTGTTAATAGAAAAAAATAAAGTTAATTCAGAGCAAAAAAAGATTTCTTTGGGAAGTAATTGGCCCTACAATGACTTTACAGTGTGTACCCTTTACAGTAATGTGTTGGCCAAAACCCTTTGCAAAACTATTTTATAACAATGCCACATTAGGCAATGTATTTATAAACATGTGATTCATGTAATAACCTATTCTGAGGGAGCTTTTAGAGGCATTGGGTGTCTGGTTCCTATCACCACCCCTATGAACAGTTCTGAAGATTTCACAGGGACATAGGGAAGGGGGTCTAAAGAGTCCTTTCACTTGGAAGCCAGCCACCTCATAGCTAGTGAGCATTTCACTTCAAGATGCTATAATTAAGTGCACAGAAATTGGTGAAATTCCCCTGTAATGTTTGAGGATTCTGAAGGCCTGAGATGAGCAAGCAACTTGCCGTAAAAAAATCCTCAGATTTTTTTTGGTAACATAAGTTGCGCTGCACATTTCTGAGCAGACGAACATTATGCACAACTTACAGTGAAAAGATGGCAGTCCAGTGCTTTTCCTGCCTGGACAGGGCCAGTCAAGTCAATGTATATATACAGCGCCTTTTACAACTGATGTTGTCACAAAGCAGCTTTACAGAATTCGGGTCCAAGCTACTAATGAGCAAGCCAGAGGCATCAAAGCCAAGGAAAATTCCATAGGTTGTAGGAAGAAACCTTGGGAGGAACCAAGACCCAGAAGGGGAACCCATCCTCCTCCTCTAACCCTACTCTACTGGATAACAATAACAACCAAAAGAAAAAGAAAACAATCTGAGTTTATAGAGGCAGCATCAGCTAAAAGCCTATAGCTTGGAGCAACATATCTAGCTAATGCATATGAAGCAGGTATCAGGAATTGTACATCTAGTCCTCTGTGCTAAGAGCAATGGTGTTATTCACTATGTTATGACTACAAAGCCTGTGTTATAAGTGAAAGTGAGTTATCATTTATCATTATGAACACGCCCCAGCACAGCACAGCACACAGGGCCTCACAACAAAATTTGACCTCTGCATTTAACCTATCTGTGTAGGAGCAGTGGGCAGCTGATTTGGGCAGTGTCTGGGGAGAAATGCTTGGGGACTGTATCTTCCTCACAGCTACTTCAGTGGTACTTGTACCTGTCTGGGGTTTGAACTCGGTGACCTTCTGAACACAAGGGTGACTCCCAAACTGTTACACCACCACTGCCTCATATAACTACTACTAGCTACACTGCTTGGGCTTTTACAATGTCTGTAAAGGCAAGTCATTGTCTGAAAAAGTCATGTCAGATCTGCGTTTTAAAAAAAAAGCCTCTCCTACTCAGAGCAGAACAAGGGCAACGTATTTTAGTGTATTATTGCTAACTCACTAACACTGCATCTTTTTTACAGACTCAGTAATGCCACTTCATTTTTAACAAAAACAACCCTGCATATTTATAAACTGCTGCAGGCTTTGAAGTTCTGTTGTAGCTAACCATAGTGTATATGTATTTTAACAGTGGCTTTTGTTGGAATTATAGTTGTATCGGTAAAAACCTGCTCATGAACACTTCACAAATTTGCCATTTATGTCATTCTTCATTTACAGCAAGCTCCAGATTTCCTGGAATGACCAGCAGTCAAACCAGAAGAACATACTTTTGTGGCAGGTTTGACAGTTTCCTTATTTACTGATGTCTGTCTAGTCTTTGCAGGCTCTCATGACATTAGTTGTGCTTGGAAAGACACCACTATGTAGTAGTGTTGTCAAAAATACTGATTTATTGATATATATTGATACTAAATTTTAAAATGGTACAGTATCAATATAAATACTAATAATAGCTGAGGGTTATGCAAATGGCTTGAATGGCTATTACAGTAAGGCACCTTATAAAGGTCTTAGCATAAGTAAGATTGGACAGCTCCATGCTTCTGGTGTTAATTAAAAAATAAACATTTGTTTAAGGTTGGTTATTATCCACCAGACACACCTGTTCATAGTCAGCTCCTATACAACAACATATGCAGTCTCTAACAGAGCCATCCCTCTTATCTATTGTCTCAATTCATTGCATGTTATTATTAAGAGACTATAATGATTATGTAAAACTGCTAATAATGCTGCTTCCATTCTAAGCTGGGACTGTACACTGATTTAGCATGACAACCCTCCAACAAAAGATTAGCTAAACAGAGTGGCAAAAAATCTAATTGACAGTTTTCCCTTTTACTCTAAATGTTGCTGATAAGCCAAAACCTGTTTAGTGTTTAGTTTTGCACTACAGCTTACTGGCTAATAAATCTGCCACTGCTAATGCTTACATACAGAGTTTGAAAATGTTAGTTTAAAGGGCAAAGGTCAATAATGGCACCTCTTTTAGTATGTCAATCATAGTTGTGTTTTAGGGGCTCATATCATGGAAAAAAATGTCTTGCTATTAAATAAGTTCTATGTAGTATGTGGACATTTAAAATTGTAAAATATAACATTCATTCTCCAGTCAATACATTCCTTATTACTATTATAAATATGGAATATACATAAAAACAATAAAAATCCCTTTAAAGGTAGCTACTTATTGTATTAGCTTATTCACTGTTACATACAAAATAATACAATCAGAATGGGGTAAAAGGTGTAGGATGCTGTTTGGAGCCAAGAAGTGTTCACACATGGCCTTGATGGTTCTGGTCTTCATTTATAGTGGTATATGGGTAGTGATGGAGTGTGACTGGGGACTGTTTAAATGAGCAAAAGACAAAGCAACCTAAAGGCACAATTACACTGTCAGTGCTGCGGAGGGAGAGTTATGAGTGTTTTGTTTCATCGCCTCTCTGGATGAGTAACTCAGACGTATGGTATAATAAAGTCACTTTTTGGTCGAGCAGGTTAACCAAGCTGATTTGAAGCGGCCCTAAGTTTCCCACAGGCGCAAAAGCAGATGCAGTCAAAAGGAGTTTAACTGTCAGCTTGACTTCAGTGTGGCAATCACAGAAAAAGTGCCAAAGGCAATTAAATGTAACGACGAGGAGGCAATGAGGACACACAAGCCACAAGTAACTCAAAAGCCACTCACTCTGGACTGGTTTCATGCTAAGACAGTAGCAGTTACACATTCAAAATCATTCATTTACACAGCTAAATGAATTGTAAAGCAGGAAATCCGTAGATCTGTAGTGTTTCTTATTCCACCTGTTCAGTCAAGTCAGTCATGTGCTACAGCTTAGTTTTATAGAAGAATGAAAGTGAGCGTACATATACTTTTTTTTAGGCCACAGATCAAAATTGGACAGTTAAACGGAACTTACACCTGTTTTTTATCCCTGTATCCCATAGTTAAAATGTAAATATAGTGAGTCAGAGTGATTTCATATGAAATGGGTTAGTGTAGACTCACTGTAAACACAAAGAACCAGATTTCTTTACAGTGGTGGTAATACAACCAATGGGGTCACCAGACCCATTTTACTGGGGCATGTGCCCCAGTATATAACTGCTGTGCCCCGGTACATTTTTTCTGAAAGCATTTCTTGCGTGCCTAGTCTCTACCATGAACTGAACAGTGTGTGTTCTTGCCTTGAAACATTCCTTCACTGACGGTGCCCCCAGATTATGTCATACAGTCGATGTAGTTCTTTACTACTGCACACCACATCACTCAGGCAACTTTATGTCCCTAAATATAACACACACGTTCTGTACCATTGAACGTTACTGAATTACCTCTGTGCCCCAGTAAAGCCAGATCTCTAGCAACTCCCCTAAATACAACACAGAGATCACAATGACTACAACAGAAACATATCCATTTTATTTGCAACTCAAACTCATCAGCGAAGCTACACATGAATTTATATATGTAGTATTGATGATGGTAAAATCTAAAAAACTTTTTCTGCCTTAATAAATTGTACTAATCTATCATTTATCATTATCATTCATCTATCTGTACTAATCTAATAAATATATAGAACTAAGTTTGAACCTAAAATGACCCTATTTAGTGTTATAACGATACATTCAAGCAGTTAACTACTGCTTCTTAAACACAGAGGCAATATTGTCATGGTATGGAGAGCAGTGGTGGCCTAGGTTTTAGGACCTTGCCCTTGGAAACTGAAGGTCACAGGTTCAAGTCCTGACCCAGGTACCACTGAGGTACCCTTGAGTAAAGTACGGTCCCGCTACACTGCTTCACGGGTGCTGTAATAGCTGCCCGCTGCTGGACTTATGCACGTGTGATGTGTTAAATGCAGAGGTCATGTTTGTTGTGGTGCTTGAGTGTGTTCACAATGACAAATAGTCATAGTCACTTTCACTTCATTACGTTTCACAATATTCTACTTCACTACTTTTTGTACATAACTGTGAAGCAAAAACTTAACTTTCCATAATCTAGGCAAAGAATTTGACACAGTTAAATAAATTTACCCAGAAAATTTGCACCTTTCACAAAATCCCTTCTGTTAGTTCCAACCACCCACAAGTAACTTAGCAACTGTAACTAAGCGAGGACATAGCTTTCAGAGTTAAAGAAAATGCCATACCATTGTATTTTAAAATCAAGACACTTGAAGAAAAAGATCAGATCATTAGAATAGCTTGCAATACTTAATTTTTAATCTTATTTTAATTCCCTTGTTTTAATACAAAGCACTTGAGTACTTTCTCAGTTAAGAATATAAATTGAACAGTTATGCTTTAAGTTCAGTAATATTTTATTGAAAGAACTTCATCAATAATTACATTTGTTTACTTTGTCCACCACTGAACAAATGACACAAATTCTCATTCCCATGAATTTAATAATTCTTTAATAATCCAATTCAGAAACCCACATGTAAACACTTAAATTAGGGTTAAAGATACTGAGACCAAAATCAATTACATTTCTATTTAGGGGAAGTGTCTACCTTAAATAATACATTAAATGTAAGAACAGTCCCATATAAACATGTAAATATGTATTAACTTTGTTTGAGGTAGTTAATTAACATATCCTTTCATTAAAGGAAGGTTATTGTCATGTTTAACCTTTGACCCTCGGAAGGATGGAACAGAAAGGAGAAACCTGATTAACTGGTTGGGATAAAATGTTGTGTTTTTTCCCCCAGACACCTCGGCTGCAGCACTGACAGAGAGCCTTTTATGTTTTGCCAAAATTTGATCCCCTGACAGATAAGTGGCACATCGACCCGACGCAACTGTCTGAAACACAGCCGTGACTGTTCCCCAAGGTGACGCACAAGCATCATAATCGTCATACCAGAGGTGTACATGACAATGTGTGTGTTTGTCCATTTTCAGGGCTTAAATACAACCAGAGAAAAAACAAGGCTGACCTATAAGATCAGCAAATCACTTTTGACTTCAAAAGCTTCATATTTCAATGGTTTAAGCCTGAGTAAAGACCAAAGTAATTCTAGACCCCACATAACTTAAGCTCAAAGTCAGGCCTATCCAATAGTAAATACTTGAGGAATATACCTATCGCACAGCACTGACTTCCACAAGTGTTCAGGGTTGTTACAGGACCACTGGAGTCACTGAAGGACTGAAAAGTAATACAGAGAGTGTGTGTATTAGCTGTCACTTCTAGTTTGCTATTGCATACACATGCCTCAACAATCCACTGCATTGTTGTAGCTCATGCATTAGTAATAGCATGTCACACACACATGAGCTCTTTTAGGACTTTAGCTGGTTTCCCTCCCACTCACAAAGGCTTAGTTTTCCCACATCACCCTCAGTAAAGTTTGTATTTCCAACCTAGTTTTGACTTTAAGGGGAATAGAATATTCTCTTCTGTACAGTGAGAGTGGAACTATTGCGAGTGTGAAAAAACAGAGAAATGTGCCGATTAGAAATGCAGTACACATTAGATTTTCCCAGATAGTAATGTTCCACTTATAGCTCTTATTGTAGCACTTATGACTAAGAGGAATGTGTTGGATTTTTTTATAGCGCTCACTTCAGTGTTGTCCTGTGCAACTAAAATGTTTGATTATTCCTGTGTCTTGGAAGTCGCTTTGGATAAAAGTGTCAGCCAAATGAATAAATGTAAAATAAATGTAAATGTAGATTTTACTCTAATATAGCTTTAATTATTTTGGAACATTTTTCACTTCCTGGGAGTAACTCCAGACAGCTATCTTTCCCTGTGGTACACAAAAAATGTTTCAAAGGTGGGACTGGAACCTCTGAACTGCAAGGTAAAGCAGCCAAAATATAAGTAGTGCTAAATGTGCTAAGCTAAAAATTCTGTGCACTGACTTGACATCATGAGACTCAGCAAAAAATTCCACACAAACCAGAAAGTGACACACGTACTTTCATGGAATAGCAATTCAGTGTCCAAGAGTGTTAGTGTAAATGTTACATGTATAAATTCAGTTTATTTCAATTTATTTCTATAGCACTTTTTACAACTGAGGTTGTCACAGAGCAGCTTGACAGAATCTGGGAATGAGCCCCTAGTGAGCGACAGAGGAAAGAAGATAATCCCTAAGCTAGAGAAAGAAACCTTTGGAGGAACCAAGGTTCGGAAGGGGAACCCATCTTTCTCTGATCCACACCAGAAAGCAAAGACAAACCATATAGTCTCAGTTAATGAAGGTGGTATCAAATAAAGCCTATAACTTAGGGCAAACACTGAATTGGCTAGAGCTAGGTAGCATATGAAGGACATGGAGGTGGTCCATGAAGAAGTTGTACTAGTCTGAAGATTTATTGATGGATGATCTGGTGGAAAGTATAAGCTGGCTAGAAACCCCAATTGAAGCATAGCAGTTCCTAGTGTAAGCAGTGAGCATTTGGCAGAAACTCTTACACAGAATGACAGACAGCTGCATTATATTACATTTGCTAGCAGTTAGGGATATTTCCCCAGGACTCATGTTGGTGTAGTGTGGTGTGCTCATGCAAGTGGGGAAATCTAATCCCAGTCTGCTGTGAAGAGAGTAGTAGTATTACCCAATACAGCACATCAAACAAATTATTAAAATATTGACTACAGCCTTAAAAGGGGGTTCTTTAAGGGTTCTTTGGTGAAGGCAATAGGTAAGTAGAACTATGAACACTCAAAGAACCAGTTGAATGTCTGAATGTTTTTCCAGTTTTTCTCTATGACGGATATCCTTTTGTATACAGCTCTTTGAAGAAAATTTCAAAAATTATTTTATATTGCATCAAAAACTGTTCAACTACCACTCTGAACCAAATCATTTTGTGGTAAGGATTTTCTCAATTCTTTCAACCAACCTGTTTAAGGATTCTGACAAGAGCCTATATATACATTCCTAAGAGAGAATATGACAATATAAACATGTGCTGGCCCATGTACCATAATATTGTACAGAGAGATTTGTGCATGCTTACATATGTTTGCATTGCTGAGTGTCCGTGTCTCGTCAGTGGCAGTTCAGCTCTATGGACTCACAGCATCTGCTCAGTTGTTCCCTCTCTTCACTATTAATTTCTGGATGGACACAGCATAGAAAAACACAAAGTAATGGAAATATGTGATAATGCAGTTGTTTACAAAGCCACTTTCTCAAATCTAGAAATCAATCTATTGGTTTTGGCCTGATTTTGAAGCCATGATATATCACTGACAAGCATTAACAGGCTCCTCAACTGCTCACACCCTGCTAGTTTCACCCAACTAGTCAATGCGCGGATAATATTACCATACCACGCTTATAAAGTGAAAGTGACTCTTTGTCATTGTGAACACACTCAAGCACCACAACGAAATGTGGCCTCTGCCTTTAACCCATCACAGCGAGCAGCTACCAACAGCGCCTGGGGAGCAGTGTAGCGGGACGTTACCTTGCTCAAGGGTACATCAGTAGTGCCAGGGCCGGGACTCAAACCTGTGACATTCAGGTCCCAAAGGCAGCGTCTTAACCACTAGGCCAGAACCTAGTTAAAGATTTTGTTGACATTAACGTTGTTTGCTTATAACTGTGATATTTATTTTTTTTACCTGAAATCATTCCTTCATGAATAATCGCCAGTTGAAGATTTGAATATGGTGGCGTTCGTGTAAACAGACAGAAATAGACCAATCAGATCTGTTCCAGTTTGGTCATAAAACTGACCAATCAAATTGCGCTCCCTGACATGTGACGCTTTTTCTTCCTTTCTCGTGTCCGCCCCGTTTTTTGTGATTCAAGATGTTGCTGATGTTAAATAATAAAAAGCTGGTATATGCAAAAACGATAAATAAAAATAATTCTATTATATAAGCAGTAGTAGAGTCATTTTATAATTTCCACATTCTACATTTCATGTCCACTGACGTTAATGATATTTATTTTATAATTATTTCTCAGAAATGTCATATTTTATCTATGAAATGATATCATATAATAACATTTGTCGTGATTTTTTCTAAAATTTACAGTTTTTGTCAGAATAATTAATTAAAAGCTTTAAAGTCAATAAAATATATTTCTATACAAACAGAGTAAACATCTGTCAACAAGTTACTATATATATATTTTTGATAAGTAAAATGTAATTATATGTTAAAATTTTATATTAGATTGTCCAAAAAATGACATGTTGTTAGCTAGGCTACATTTGACACTGAAAATATGAAAAAAAAAATAGAGAAATTGTCAACTAAGTTACCTGTCAACTAAGTTGCCCAGAAAAATCCTCCTGTTTTAAGCAGTTATCAGCAGCTGAGAAACAGTGGAAATATAGGACAGCAAGAAAGGCAGCATAAACAGAGAGAGGCATGGCACAGGCTTGAAATGCTTAAAATATGCTAGATATTTTATACATTTATACAGTTTTTTAAAGTTATGTACTTTACAAACTTGATACTTTGAGATATCGATGAAAAAGTATATAGGTTTTCAATGTGAGACTGTGACTTCATATTTTATAGAAGTCTGTGTACTGTTTATTGTAGTAGTTACTTTCTGTAGTTATTGTAGTACTTGTTTTCAATATGTATTGCTGCACCTACCTCCTGTATTTTACAACTAAGAGAAATGTGTTTGACTCTTTGTAGCACTCACTTCAGTGTTGCCCTGTGCAGCTCTAATGCTTCATTGTTTCCTCTGTCTTGGAAGTCACTTTGGATAAAAGTGTCAGCCAAATGAATAAATGTAAATGTAAAATGTAAAAACAACTGCAGTAATTTAACACCATGCAAAATACCATGTATGTCCATGCAAACACACACACACACACACTTCATATCTCTTGATCACACATACCATATAAAACACAGTAAAGACATAATTAAGATAGAGATAGATAGACAGATACTTTATTGATCCAGAGGGACATTTTTTGACTATATATGCACAATATATTTTGAACAATTAGTGTGTGTGTGTGTGTGTGTTTGTTTGTCTGGGTGTGTGTGTGTGTTTGTGTGTGTGTATGTAATTTAAATGGAGACTGTTTGGCTGACGGAAATAGCTGGACTAAAAGAAATTTATCCCTCATTTAACACAGGCCTAAAGACACTCCCTGCACTTCCTGTTGCAGGAACGCTCTGCACAAGTTCACTGATCCAAAATCTCTGACTGAGATGTTACATCACATTTAAAACCAAAAAGAAAAGTCTTTTTTGAGATAATTTATGGTAAATTGACCCATGGTAACTGTGGTAGTACATACACCACAGTCTGTCATTTTTCTCCAGTAGGCCACAGGGGGTCTTGCTGGATATGATAACTTGGGTTGGGAAGGGGGTGGTGAATGTGGGTGATCATACTCATTGCCTGGAGAAGGGTTCAATGATATCTGATTTAGTGATCCTTTTTGTTGAGGAGGGATGTCCCTGTGCCTGACTACACACTACTGTGTTGATCAACTACATTAATGTAAGAGACAGAACTCTTCACACTGTATTTATTTATGCTACACTTTCACTTTAAGTGCATGGAAGACTATGGCAGTACATTGAAGAGGTGAGTCAGGTGGGCCAGAACAGGAAGACAGGGTGCAAGTTAAAGTCCCTAGACCAAGGAGACCATTTGTGGTCGGAATTAGCTTTGGTTTAAAAGCTTTAAGTCAGTTTTAGTTCCCACAAATGGAACTTTCTGCAAAGTGAAATGAAATGTAGTCTAGTTACATTCCCGATGGGCCACTGCTGGGGAGAGAATATACCAGTTCTGTGCAATTCCATGGGTTTCCAGTAAATAGCGGAAAGTGGTAAAATGTAAATAAAAAGGAAGAAATTATTAACTTTATTATTATTTTCTTTTATTATCTCTACAGTCATATTCTACAATTACTGTTTTATCATATAAAGCATTTCAAATATAAATTACAATATTTTAAAGAAGCTTTCATTTTTTCCTTTGTCATTCTTTGTTTTTAAATGTCTTATTTATTCAAACTTGAATTTTATTGTTTTGTTTTTTAAAAACTACATTATAAAAGTTTTCTTTGTTTTTAAATGCTGCTCTTTGTATTAAAGGTGCTATGTACATTGAATTTATTATTATGTTATTATATACTTTTATGTCCTCCGGATGCTCCGGGTTCCTCCCACTGTCCCAAGGCTTGCAATAGGTTGACTGGATTCTCTAAATTGGCCATAGGTGTGAGTGTGTGTGAATGGTTGTCTGTCTATGTGTTGCCTGTGATGGGTTGAGCCTTCTGTCCTGGGTGTACCCAGCCTTAGGCCCGCAGTCAGCTGGGATTGGCTCCAGCTTCCCCGCGACCCGAAAAAGGAAGAAGTGGTTTAGAAAATGTATGGATGGATGGATTATATTACAAAGCTGTAGAAGATTTTAAAATGACTGAGAAATATGTTGTAATAAAATTAATAATAATCCAAAATTTATAATATTTTACACATATTAATGGTTATATAAAATGTGTTATTTATCTTATTCAGGTTTAGTTACAAAATTCTAATATGTATAAAAACATTTTGTGTTGTTAAATAGTTTTTAATATTTAAATACATATTGCATAATTTAATATTGTATTTAAAACAATAATTTTTAATATGACAAATGATTGAACACCTTTGAAGAGTAGCATATATTGACATACATGTTACATTATAACTTTCTATATGACCAGTCCTGTAACTAAAACCTACTGTTGTACAAGTTGCTGAAAATTTGTGATTTAATTTCAGAACAATCACAGACAGTGCTGAGGGTCAGGACAAACATCGATCACTACCTGTTCATAATTAATGAAGGCTAACCTTCTAGCAGTATGAGAAGGGAAGTGAAAGAGGGAGGGGGAGGGGGAAGAGGCTCCTGCCTCTAAAGAATTTTAAAAATGTAGTTAGTTACATTACTCATTACCACCGAAAGTGAAATAACACTAATGTGTTACTTCCAACACCGCAGAAACTCTGAGAAATATGTTTAAAATGCAGTGCCTGGAAAATGCACATGCAAGGTAAGTCTTTCTACTAAAGTGGCCAGTGACTAGAAAAGGTGGGTGTTTCTAATAAAGTGGCCAGTGAGTGGAAGCAGAAGGTAGGATTCCTAATTAAGTGGCCAGTGAGTGAAGGTACAAGGTGGGTGTTTTTATATAGTGGCAAGTGAAATTGGTACAATTGTGAATACATATATTTATTGTCATTTTAGTTTGGTGTATTCTCTCTCTTTCACACACACACACACACACACAGCACATTCCCCAGGTTGAAGTGCCCTTACGTCGTCATGAGAAGAGAATGTCCTAGCGTGACAGTTCAGCCAAACTTCAGAAAGCCTCGGCTAGTCCGATAAGATAAAACAGCAGAGTAGCAAAGTTTAAAACACACTCAGTAAATCAGCCTGACAAAGCTGTTGGCACAGCTGAGGATTTAACTAGCACTCTTATGCTGGACAGAGAGTTTACTTTGATCGCTTACTCCTCTGCACGGTTGGCTGAAATAATTAAAGCATCAAAGCTGTGCTTTTCACAGGCAGCTTTTACAAAGTGCATTAATGTCCCACGCAGTACACCCCGAGAATCAGCACCATAATTCTACTTTCAAACTTTCAGTTCTTCAGTCAGAGCTTTTGCAAATCTACTGAGAAATTCTGCACCCTGTCAACTCTACAGTGCACACATTAATGAGCCTATGGGTATCCTGTTTCACTCTGTGCCACAGGGAGTGTGAAGTACATCAGATAAAAAGTTACTACTGTTATAGTAATTTATAAAATGACCTAATCAAGCCCAGATTTGAATCCCATTGAAATGTTACAAGTGAGGTGCACTAGTGAAGTATTTCTAATAAAGTGGCCAGTGAATGGATGCACAAATTTTCTAAAAAATTTAGTTTTTTTCAGGCCAACAAAGTACATCTGGCTTCTCTATGGACCTTCCTCCTGCATCCGGACTGGCACCAACTTGGGGGCCTGAACCCACGTCTCAGGGATAGGTCACAATGCGGTGCAGCAAAGGAGAGCTTTTACCCTCAGGGGTCGCTTGTGGTTTCTTGCAGTATAATTATGCCCCATAAACATATCACTCTTCATTCCTACAAGCATACAAAACAACAATCTACCAAGCAGGCAAAGCTAGCTAGCGTTGACATATGGACTTGATCCCATAATAACCCAACCATCTGAAGTCTTCTAACTGAGATTAGCATGAGCTGTTGACATTCTTAAGTGCAGAAGTGATCATTCGTTTGTTTGATTCTCCTCAGAGCTGCCAGTCATGATGAGAGGTCAATGATCTGTCGAGTGATGCAATGCTTAAAGCTTACCCGAAGGTTGCTAATGAGAAGCTATTTGATAAGTTACTTAAGGTCTATGAAAGGTCAAGTGAAGTGCAAATGATGCAACCAGCTTGTTTAGACAAACAAAATATCAGATAAACCACACTAGAACATCTGAAGTCTCAATTAGTGCTTTTGTGATGCAAGGTTTAAGGTATCAGAAAGTGCAGTTTGACCTGTTATTTCCCTCTGTATATATGCGGCCCAGCTTGCAGCACCATGGTGTAAAAAGACATTACTGGACGATTTAAAGTGTGCCATTACATTTCCTCCCACCTTTTTCCATGGGACTGAAAGCAAAATCAATTTAAATGCTCTGTTTGGGTGTTTTTAGTAGTGTCAGTCAATAGTGCTCCATTAGTTTGCTGCTCAGGGGGACATGAAATGACACAGTTGACACAGTTTCCCCCCTTACCCCCTTAAATGTAATTGACAAAGTGGGCCGAATTATGGATATGAAAGTCAGGCTTCAGCATGTCCTATGTACTTTTGTTGACATTTGAAAAAAAAGTATAGCCTATGAAAACCGTCAATTTGTTCAACATTTTTAAACTAGCAAACAGTTCACCCTCTTTGATACATTGCCTACAGATAAAGGTTATTATACTCCAACAAATTACACATACATTGACGTTTATTCATTGACTAATTTTGTCATTTAAATAAACAAACAAAACACACACACAAAAGTAACTTCATGTTCAAGGCAAGTGTGTGAAGCACCATTCTGGTAGGTTTTACAAAAGCATCCATCACCTAGCTGGATTAACTACGTAGCTCCAGTCCCAATATATATTAAATTCCACGTACCACTTAGCTATCAACAATATTGGACAATATTTTTTGTTAGCTCACCACTGTAGAATGAGAACTTATCTACATCATATCTTACATAATGTACATCTTACATAATGTACTAACACTTGGACATGATCTAAATTTTAAAAGGCATGCACTGGTAAAATGAAATTAACTATCCCCTAATAAGTGTGTGCATGTGTGTGTGTGTATGTGTGTGTGTGGTGTGTGTGTGTGTGTGTGTGTGTGTTTGAGAAGCACACGCACATTTAGGATGCACACCCAGGATACACATAAAACCCATGCTCTTCAATTACCCTATGACACACACACACACACACACACACACACACACACAGGAGTGTATCATGTAAATAAGTAACTGACTGTAAACAGTGACTCAGTTCTGTACACTCTATCTCAGTAGGAGCCCCTCCCCCCCACACACACACATCCCCCACCCACACACACATACACACTCAATAAGAGGAAAATGATATCATTTTATTCATGTGTAATCTGTACTGATGTCATTATACATAGGTTAAACCAGTGCTCACTTTCTACTATTCACTACAAACATGTTTACTTATTGCTTAACATTAAACAAAACTTTTGATTACATGTATGCAACAGCAGTTCTATTCCTAACCCTTAGTTATGCCCCAGTTACAATGACAAAATCATGAATTGCTGTCATTTTATTGCCTTGATCAATGTTCATCCAGTACTGTATTTTTTGTTGGAAGGAAAATTTAAAAATAATAAAATATTTTATACATGTATTATTTTCTTTTGTTAATTTTTATGGAGTTTACCATCATATAAAATCATTATCAATACATTATTACATCACCCTGTTGTAAATGAAACCCATTATTTGATGTGTAAATACCTATCACATTCACCAGTGCTTAAAAGTGATAATTACACATATACGTATATATATATATAATTAAATGGTGAAGATGGAATGGAAGATGGGATGGGGTGGTGGTGATATGAACCAGAACGAGCATCTCACCAATAACATTCCATTCTAAGAATCTGGTGATGGCCCCTTTACTTTATATACCTGTCCAGAGGAGTTACAGCATGTGGGTCCAGGTCTGCCACAGCGAAAAACATCAGTGTGTACAGCTGGAGCTTTCTGTGTGCTGCTGTGTTTCTATCCCTATGCAAAAGATGCACAAGGTGTATTTATTGGTTTATGCACCGTGAATGAATGTGCTAAGCTTTTATTGTTTAATCAGTTTAATCAGTAAAAAGAAAACGTGACTAATGTGTGACTTATATCCCTGTTCGTGTTTTTTTTGTCCAGAAAGGTACTTCATGATGCTAAAATAAAAAATATTACATATCAAGTCAATGTAATAAGAGCACAGAGAAATGCTGTGATCAACAGAGAAAGACTGGTTGAGAAAGACCTGCTTCTGAGTCAGCCTTAAAAGATTACTGACACTAAAAGCTCCTCACAAAAAGTTCTGAAATAAAAGAGTTATGAAGATGCTGCCTCATGTCCCCCAAAGTGATTTAGTTCAGATATGATATTGTACCATCAACATCCCATACAAACACTCAGAAGACAAGCAGAGCTTTACTGGGGGTATAGAGCAAATAAAATGTCTTTATTTGTGTTGGAACAAATCACTCTGGCTGATTTTGTCTCTGACTCAAATATTACATTTTGAGAAATGCACTTCAGTGTTGCCCTGTGCAGCTCTAATGTCTGATTTTTTCTGTGTCTTGGAAGTCGCTTTGGATAAAAACATCATCCAAATGAATAAATGTAAATGTAAATGAAATATAATTATATATTTTAGTTAAATTTTAGACACGCCGTGAGCTGCTGCTGGCAAACTGGCTTCATTAGAGACAGAGAGACAGAGAGATAGGAGGAGAGAGAAAGACAGAGGAGGTTTTTCATGCATTCTTTAAGATGAAGTATTAGTGAATATGACATGCTCTCTCACTCAGGATCCCTCTCTCCCTCTCTCTCTGAGTGTGAGAGAAAAGGAGAAAACGCAGAGAGAGAAGAGGGGTATCATGCTGTGCTTTCCTCCATGCTTACAAAACCTGACACTTCTGAGCACTGCCAGGCTTTAAAACAAACACACTCACACATACACACACGCATACAGGCATACACACACACATACACACATACACAGGATTTTCTCTCTGCTTCCCTCTCTACGTTTTCTCCCTAATTCTCTCTCTCTCTCTCTCTAAATATAAAATTAACATCACGAGATTCAAGATTCAAGATTCAAGAGGTCTAGTTGTCACATACTGTACATAGTAATACAAGTGCAACATGTAGTAAAATGTACCCTGATCATTCCTGAGACTCAAGAGTTTTTTGTAAATAACAAAGTTAAAAAGGAATTATGAAGCCAAATCTAAGTAAATGAAATTACAAAAGAAATAGAATATCAATTATAAAATGTAAGCAGGTAAAAACGTATAATGATCAATATGAAACTAACACTAAACAATGAACCTAACAATATACAGTATAAACAGTATACAGAATATATTTACAGATTAATATAGAATATAATTTACATGGGACACAAGTAATTAATTTAAATGCCAGAATATACAGAATAATCACCTGCTTAATATTAAGTAGGTCCTTTATGCTGCTAAAACACCTCTGACTGTGGTACACATGTTATGACCCCTTTCTATCAGAGTCGGCATGCACTCTTTAAAACCACAGCAGCTTTTCTGTGGGAACAGACCAGACAGCCTAGCTCTTTGCTCCCCACATGCATCAGTGATCCTTGGGTGCTTATGTGCTCATATCCTTGTGATTTACCGGTTGTCCTTCCTTGGATCACTTTTGGTAGGCACTAACTACTGCACACAAAGATCTTTCTCAAAGTGTCTCAGATCCTTATGGTCACCCATTTTCCTGCTTCCAGCACATCAACTTCAAGAACTGACTGTTTCTTTGCTGCCTTATATATCTCACCCCCATAGATATAGATAGTCAATGTTATTCACTTTACCTGCCAGTGGTGTTATCGTTATGGCTAATGTGTTTTTTTTCCCTCTGTCTCCACTTTTTCTTTCAAATTCTCTCTCTCAAACTGACTCTGTGATTTTTCTTTTTTTCTTATTCTCCCTGTCCATCTCATTTTCTGCTTGTATTTCTCTACTTTTGTCATTCTCTGTCAGATTATACAGTATACAAATATATACAGTGGTTCCTCTGTGCTTGATAATGTAAATTCAAGACACTCTTTCCGTCATAAATTCTCTCTCTCTCCCTTTCTCTCTCTCTCTCTCTCTCTCTCTCCCTCTCTGCTATTTAGACAGGCCCTGCATTGCTCCAGCTATGCTACTCCATGTCTTTCTTACATAACTAACCTTAGGGAGGAATGTCTGCTAAAGGATTTAGTGTTGAAATAGCTTTCCAAACTAGAGTTAGGTTTTTAAGTTGCTAAGTATGATAAAAAACAAAACATTGTGTGCAAACATTTTTTTCTATAAAATTGGAAAAATATGTGTCATATAGTAGTTAATTGCATTAGGCTTGTAGCTACAGTACAAAAACTAGATTTTATATTTTATATATATTTTATATATAAATAAATTTATAAATGTTACTTCTGGGTTAACTATTACTTTAATTGGTGATTATAATTTATATGTATACCCGAAGGTTTCTACAGTTAGGGGCAGCATAGATGTCATTTCCACCACACTCTGGTCGGTGCCACCAAATAGGGAATTATGGTGGTGGAAAATTTCTACAGTATTTGCTTAGCTTGAATTTGATAGCTATCATGCGGTGCAGTAAAATGCACTATTCGTCCAAACTTCCATCAAGATTTGCCCTGTTTGGAAAAGGCCCATGGTAAAATTATTATCTGTTCAAGCTATATTTACTTTGATTTTTCTTTAACAGACACATGCTCTGTTGTCAAAATCATTTTCCACAGGATCCACTAGAACAACCACCTATACAGACATTTTACTGTAATACATATTCAAAAATTGTAAACATGTATCTGTTTAGCTTATTTTAAATCATATTCTTATTTTTCTATATTGTTTTTATTTGTCACTTGTACTGTTTCTTTTATGCATTTGTGATTATTTTATCTTCGTGAGGCACATTAATGACCTCTGTATAATAATATGCTATGTAAAGAATCTTGTCTTGCTTTGCCTTACAGAAAAAGTGCATGGCTGTAGAGGAAATGACTGTGATACTGTGGGAAAGATATATTTTATTTTAAAAAGTGATCTTTACAACTGTTTCATGTTAAATACTTAAATATTTTATGATGATTTAAGTATTACATTATTACAGTAAAACTGTTACTGTTGGTGCAGTAAAAATGTTCAAATAAATTTTTTTTAAATTTAGAAGTTAGAACAGTGATACACTCACATATACAATCAGCCATAACATTAACACCTCCTGCCTAATAGATAGATAGATTTTCCTGCTTGCAGCACATCAGCTTCAAGAACTAACTCTTCACCTGCTGTCTAATATATTCCTCCTCCCTAACAGGTGCCATTGTAATGAAACAACTAGATAGTCAATGTTATTCACTTCACCTGTCAGAGGTGTTAATTTTATGGCTTGTGTAAGCAGGAGGAAAAGTAAGAAAAAGATCATAATTAACAGGTGGCAAAAAGGTTTTACTTGATTTTATTGTTAACTGAACAAATAGACCTGTAATAGTCCAAAATTATATGTCTTTAATAACATTACCGAAGGACATGAAAGTGCTTGTAATCTAAGAACCACCCACTTACACTGTAGTGTCTCTGTGCTGACTTGTCTGAATGGAACACAGCCTATGGAATGCTGCCTGCTGCTGTTACCTTAAAGGTGTCAGGCTTCTTTTCTGCCAAACAGAATAAAGGTGAAACACAGTGATATAGATAAGATAAAATGCTGCCTCTTTTGGCTACAAACACTATAGGACCATGGAGTGGAGTTAATAGCTAACTTGATAAAGTGTCATAGCCATAGACATACACACACGTACAGACAAACACACAGACCGGATGTTCTGGAGTCATGTCCCTGCATGCTTTTGTGCAATGTTAACATTCATATCGTGAAACCCCAGCCGTGGAAACATTGCACCATGTCACACTGACTTAGTTTGTATGCAGCAAACTACCCCAGATCTCAAAATCCATATTTTATAGTAGTTGGTATATGAAAAAAGACAGAATATTAAATACCCATATCCCATAATTACCATGAGAATTTATCAGTCTCTTTTTATTCATCTGAAGTAATCAGACTGGCTTTGCTACTTTCTCTTTAATACTGATCTATGTAAATTACTTCTGTTCTTATTGGCTGCCCTGTATTTTGCCACATTATAAAATTGTCCTGAGTGTAACCCTCCTTATAACTTCACTGAGAATGGTTGGGGCTAAACTACTGTAGACTGTATAAGTAGAGGTAAGTAAATGCATTGGTTTTTGTGATGTCACAAAAACACTGAATTCAAAACAGGCAGTTTAGTTTCCATAAATAGACTGTGCACTTGACTTTTTTGGGGAGGTTGACTGTGCACTTGACAATTTTGGGGAGGTTACCTGTTTCAGGATGAAGGTGTGCTTTAGTGTGTGTTTAGCATGTATTTATCAATATCTGTATTTTAGCTTCTTAACTCTTTCATGATTTAAATGATGTTTACTTTCAGGGAGAATACGTTGTACAAAAAGTAACAGCACAAACTTTTTGATTAACCACAGACCGCAATGGAGTGATTTTTGAAGATGGCAGTTGTTTTTCCACATTGTTAAAATCCACCCATTTGTGATTGACTTATGTCTATTCATTGTTTTTAAAGGCCAAACCCCCTCATAAAGTGCATCTTCAATTGTTGTTATATTGTCTTTAGCTTTTCACACAGAACTGCATGAGCGGTTTTTTTTTTTGTTGTTGTTGCTTTTATTCTAATCTATCTCCTGGGGTATGAACGTTAACCATTAGTCATAACACTAGCCTCTAAACCAAAACCAAACCCCTGGTGAACCTTTACACTTCACCACAGAAGAACGCAGTGCAAGCTTCCCAACTGAGCAGTCTATGCAGAGTCTCTAAGTGTAGGACAGGCCTGGCCATCCACTGTCTTCTTTGGTGGGCTGTGGTGGAATCCCAGCTATGCAATGCATGACAAAGCCTTCCACATTCTTCCCACGGGAGCGTTTGCTTCATAACACAACAATGAATGCAAACAGTCACATCTGTAGACACATTCATCACGCCATTCAGCAAGACACTGACTTATGCTAGTTTTAAGTTAACTGACTAATTCCCTTCTATTGGTTAATGGGAGGTAGCAAAAACAACAAAAAGGCTGTAGACTTTTTCTGCAAAGCACAAAAGCACAATGGGGAAAAAGACATAGGAAAAGAAGATTCCTCCCATTTTGCATCAGATTCTAATTGTGGGAGGGCTTTATTTTTGACACTGCTGGAAAGAAAATACGTTCTTTAGAATTGATGATGTAAGTACAAAGGAACTTTTTTCTCACAGATCTGGTTGTCCAGCTCAGAACTGAAAGAAAAACATTATTTGTGTGCATATCTCTTGTCAAATCTATCTAATATTAGCTGTGAACCCTGAAGCTGAGCCAAAGCAACAGACACATACTTCACACATACGTTGGTATTTGAGGGTTTTCCTGACTCACAAACACAAACAAAATCTCTGTTCACACAAGCACTGTAAAACATAAATGAATGGCCAATGCTGGCCTAGTGGTTAGGACTGGGAACTGAAGGTTGCAGGTTCAAGTCCCAACCCAGACACCACTGAGGTTCCCTTGAGTAAGGTACTGTCCATTTACACTACATTTCTCCCGGGTGCTGTTGAAAGCTACCTGCTGCTCCACGTGTGCACGCGTGATGGGTTAAATGTAGAGGTCACATTTCGTTGTGTTGCTTGAATGTGTTCGCAATGACAAATTGTCACTTCACAGTTAGGCTTACAAGGGTCTTATCCAAAATCGGTCATGTTGGGGTAGATTTGTGTCTGCGTCTAAATAATTCAGCAAAACCTCTGTTCTAAAAAAAATATTTAAGTAAGTGAAAATATTTTGCTAAGCCATGGGCTACAGATGGGAGGAAAGGAAGCTTAATTCCACTGTTGGGATGCAATCGTGGCAGTGACCACCATAGTGTGTGGACAAAGCCTGAGACATTAAACAGATACAAAGAGGCAATGCAAAGATTCAATAATACAAAAGGCAGTTTCAAAACATATCTTACCTTGTGTTTATGTATAAAACATGAGCTCAGTGGTGCTGTTTCCAGACATTCAATAAGGCAAATACTAATTTTAGGGATGGAACAGCCAACAGCAGAACCCCCAACCACCACCACCACCTGTAAGAGTGTATAAATACAGGATATTGGATTTCAACAGAACACAGCGATTTATTTGATATCACATTACAATTGTTTATATTATATTATATTATATTATATTATATTACATTATATTATATTATAAGTAAGACAGGGAGTTTGGTCTTATCATGTAGGACATCAATAAAATAGCTCCTTAGCACTGAGCTGGCTAGTTTACATAATGCAGGGTATGCTAATGAACAAATGGCACCTGTTAAACTCATCCAGCATGACTTTACTGTCATTTAAGCCATCCATTCATCCATTTTCTAAACCGCTTCTTCTGTTTCCAGGTCGCGGGGAAACTGGAGCCAATCCCAGCTGACTGCGGGCCTATGGCAGGGTACACCCAGGACAGGAGGCCAACCCATTACAGGGCAACACACAGACAGACAACCATTCATACACACATTCACACCTATGGGCAATTTTAGGGTATCCAGTTGACCTACTGCAAGCCTTTGGACAGTGGGAGGAAACCGGAGAACACAGAAAGGCACCGGTGGCCAACCCAGAGATCGAACCCAGGACCTTCACACTGTGAGGCGACAATGCTAACCACTGCACCACCGTGCTGCCCTCATTTAACCCACCATGGCAATAGAAAATTAAGGCCGGATGTAAAGCTCACCCACATAAGTAAACCTGGTCTAGTTAGCACAAAGAGAGACCAGTCAGAATGCTCAATCTCTCGTTAGATATTGCACTATCCTGCTTTCTCTCTCCTTCTGTCTTACTCTGTCGCTCTAAAAAAAAATCCCAGGATAATTTAAAAGTGTCAAGGAGCTGCTATTAATATGCAGAATTTGTGTCTGTTGTTGGCAGTTTGTCTTTAACAATGGATGCAGACGCTGTGGCTTCACAAAGATCAAATATGTAATTGTAAATATAATTTATTAGTTGTACTTTTACTAATTTTCTAAAGGACAAAACATACTTTTAACTCCTTACCTTTTCATGTAGACCTTCAAAGTGCTTATTACAAAGGTGAACAAGTTGTTTCTTTTTATTTTCTGAAGCCAGCTAGACATTTTCCAGTGTACCAGAATCATATGTTTACTGTATGTAAAATAAAACTATATTACTATATAATACTGCACACGTTTAGTACATTAAATTCAATATCAGGAACAGTTATCTAGTGACATTTTTATTTTAAACATTTATTCAAGAACTGGCGTGAAGTGCTACTGAAAAACAGGTTTCTTCATCCCTGCCGCTACATAAAAAAGTGGCGAGTTGGTACAGGTAAATGGAGTGCACATTTGATCCTGAAAGCCTAAATCAATCAAAAAGCTCCCTTGGCTGTTTGTACCTGGATACCATGGAAAAAAACTGACTGGACAATTTTCTGTACAATAGCCCATAAGTCATATGGCCTAATAGCAAAACATTAAGCAGCATGCTCAATTTGTTGTTAAATGTTCAAATGTGGAAGAGAGAAACACCTTTATCTGCAGTATGCTTTGGGTAATGGAAATGACAGCACCCCCAGTGCACAGAAGTTTAGCCCAGACTGTAAAAGAGTGTTTGCTGAATGAAGACTTGTAAGCTCCTCTTCCCCCTGTCCCGCACAGACAGACAGGGCCGTGTAGGGTTGTAGAGGATTTCAGCTGTGTAGCATATGATCCCTTCACACACTTCCTCTCTAACACACACACAGGCCCCAGGGGACATATTGCAGCCCACTAAGAGGCTTTTCTCCTGGACACAATGAAGCAGTATGCCCCCCCGTTCACCGGAGGGACAGGTGGCTTGCCCCACAGGGAACATAGCAAAAAGGAGGGTGGTGAATACAAACACACACACATACATGTATATACACATTATTAT
>JBBPDA010121335.1:0-26351 GCA_037974385.1 Arnoldichthys spilopterus | reverse complement strand
ACATCAATAGCAGGAAAAATAGGTAAGAGCCTTGCAGAGGTTGTGGTGTATACAGTATTAAAATTATTCTAGAATTATTCTATTAATTCATGTTCTTTAGATTTATCTACTATCAAATATCCCATATATACAGCACACATGTTTAATCTTTGTAAGTGTAAAACTATTCTAATTCTAAATTGCTTATATATATATATGTACCTGCTCTGTTCAACCAGTAGTCTTGTCGACTATATATATATAATGTATATATACATCTATTTTCCAAACCGTTTCTTGGATTTTTGGTCATTGGGAAGCTGGAGCCAACCCCAGTCGACTACAGGCCTAAGGCAGGGTTTCCCCCAGGACAGGAGGCCAACCCATTGCAAGGCAACACATAGACAGACAACCATTCACACACACACTCACAGCTATGGGAAGTTTGGAGTATCCAATCAACCTATTGCAGCCTACGAACAGTGGGTGGAAACACGAACACCTCTTGCAAAGAAAGGCCCTGGGGATCAAACTCTGGACCTTCTTGCTGTGAGACCTGAAGGTGGAGTGAAAGTGATTATATGTTATTGCAAATACACTCAAGCACCACAACGAAATGTGACCTCTGCGTTTAACCCATCACACGTGCACACGTGGAGCAGCGGGCAGCTACCAACAGCGCCCGGGGAGCAGTGTGGCAGGACGGTACTTTGCTCAGGGGTGCCCGGGCCGGGACTTAAACCTGCAACCTTCAGTTCACAAGGGGAAGGTCCTAACAACTATTCCACCACTGCCCACATATATGCATGTATATATGTATATATATATATTTATACACACAACAAACTGTTGGCTTAACAGAGCGTAAGCATGTGTAATTTGTGTGACTTCAGCCAAAGAGCAAAGACACAAGAGGAAGCAGCTGACAGTGAGAATCTCTTCTGTTTACTGACTATAACTTAACAAGACAGACGTCAAACACATCAGCAGTTATACAGGTGGGTGAATTATTGTTGCTTCATGTGTTTGTATGCCTGTAAATATATGAGGCCGAGTTTACATTGAAAGCGAAAATGCATTAGGCCACACATCTTTTTAGTTGGTAAAAAAAACGTTTTATCTTGCGCACGCACCTGGCACATGGCGTCTGTGCGATTGAGATTACTTACAGCTCCTTTAAACGTAGATATTGCTGTTAAATACAACACAGCAACAGTAAACATCATGTGGGAGGAATATGTAAAGACATAAGAATAATTATGACAACACTTTACAAGGCTTTTAGTAAAGTTGACTTTTCTTGCATTTTTTCTTTACACATTACCGCCTGCAAGGCCTCGGAAAACGGGAGTGTACTGTACATGCATGTGCAGCGATGAGATAATGAGACACAGCGGTCTCGTCACAGGGCAAATGGGTCCAGCGCTGTTAAATGAGAAATATATAAACAGCTGAGGACGAGGAGGATATTTAGGAGGATCAGGGTAAAAGACAACTTGAGTTCCAGTAATGTCTGAAGGGGAAATCGTGTGCTGCAGTTATTTCCTAGTATTACTATTCGTTTATGCATAAGAGCCAATAACGGAATGAAGGCCTGAAACAATTTTTGCACTTCTGCTCCACCTTTATGCTGTATTTTACTTGATTATATGACTTTTAATGATTTTTCATTCTTTTTCACTATCATACTAGCTAATTCTATGAATTTGATGTATTTTTTATTTTCGTTGAATTTTGTTTCTTCTATTTTTTTCTTATTATTATTTTTATATTTATTTATGTAAAGTCTGTAAAGCATTTTGAGCTGCATGATTTGTATGAAAGCTGCTACACAAATAAAGTACATAGAACAAAAAACATTCTGAATTGAACCCTTTAGTGTTCTGGTCATTTAATCGGTCGAGACCTTTTTAAGTCCCTATATCTCACTGAAACATGCACTGAACTCAACCTGACCGTTCCATCTCTACTACTTGGTTTTGGTCAGTTATGGTCAGAAAATCATTGTCTGTAATTAGTAGACCTTTACAGTGAGGTTCCTCAGTGGATGTCAGACAAACGTATCCTTGTTGCAGGTGGAGACACACTTGAAGAAATGTTTGGACCTCAGAGAATTTTTAAGAAAAATTATTTTAATTTAAATTTAAAGAGTTTTATAATAAAAAGAAATCTTGACTGTTTGATAGAGGCCTATCTTAAAAAAACTACAGTGTTATTAATATATAATATACAATATAATATAAACAATTTAAATTTATAAAATCAGTAATTATTGTTAATATTGTCCAAAATGCATATAAACACAAAGACTTTTTTTAATTCCTTTTTTTTCTTGATGTGGCCATTAAAGGGTTAATTTGAAATATTTTTAACAGTTTTCCAACATGCTTTAAACTCAACAAAAGGATAGAGGCTGTGAATGGTGTTATGACCCATTTCACACATATTAAGGCAAAATGCTGGAATAACACATTAATTATTAATTAAACTGCTTTACTAACACCCCCCCCCCCATTTTTTTCATATTTTACTTTGCCTCTAAATTTATATAAGAGATTTTGGCTTCAGTTGTCAAGATCCTGCCCAGAGTCGTTGCAGGCCTTTTATTACTCACCCCACCCTCCTTGGATCAATAAAGCCATAACCACTATATTGAAGGCGTGGCCCACACTCACATAGTTATGATTTTATTCATGTTTTAAAGATTCCGTCACAAATGTCAAGGCCAACAATATTTCAAGACTCACATTAGTAAGTACAAAGGGCCGCTGTCACCCGGGATGACTGACAGCGAGGTCGTTTACACCTGACCTTACGTGTAGCTTGAGCGTGATCAGATGTGATGTGATTTTGTGACTGGAGGAGGGATTCACTGCACATTATTATGTCTCCCACTGTCTTTGTTGCCAGAAAAAATGGGCCACCATTCCTTGTTTGTGTACACAGGGTGGTGATCACACAGGCTGCCTACACACCTTCAACAAACAGGTGCTAGGATGAAGCCTTGCTGCTGTCATCTCTGCTTTGATGAAGCGGTTCATTAGGTCGTTTGTAGCAGCTGTTGAGGACGCACTGGGGTGGGATTCACAAACATGATGTATTTCTGACCACCTCGGGCACTGGTTTAAGTGATCAGGACACCTGGGCATCTGCACTTAATGTTGTCCACTTATACCTGTTTCACCCGGGATGTGTGTCAGTGCCAAAAGTGAACAGATGAATGAAAAAGTTAATTTGAATTCAGAAAAACTGACCTGTTTGTTTATCTTAATAAAAAGGTACTTAAATGATCATTGGCTTGGAAATACAGTTCTAAACGACCTTTAAGCAGTGTAGACCCTTCAAATTTGGTTCTGTATATGTATGCACTAGCCCCCGTCCCAAATTCCTCTGCAATTTAGGAATGTACAATCCCACCCAGTAGCTAGGACTCATCCAAAACTCATAACGCCACGAAAGTTGTCATGTGATGATCCATCAGATCTTTTCCAACACTTCCAAACTCAAAGCCATTGGACAGCTCAACGTGCCTGGAAGAGAACACTATCTGCCAGTTCTGTAAATTCAACTGGCCAGCATAATGCTGAGTGATGGGGCAGAAGGAGTCCCATCCACACCACCCAGAGAGAGCAAATCCTGCTGTGCACCCTTGGGTTCTAATAACAGGGGCGTCACAGTTTCCCAAGTCAATGTAACTGTATTTGTAAATTGCATTGTACAACTGACATTGTCACAAGTTCTTTATATTATTAAAAAGCTCATTTTTTCACCCTCACAAATTTTTCCTCAAAGAACCATCCATAGAAAAGTCTTCGGAGACCTGGACATGCTTCTTCCAAATCATTTGATTGCCATTTTTCGAGCTGAAGCCCAAGACCAAAGGGCAGTGGAGGCCTAGTGGTTAGGACATTGCCCTTGGGTCCAAAAGGTCGCAAGTTCAAGTCCTGGCCTGGGCACCACTGAGAGACCCTTGAGCAAGGTACCGTCCCCCTACACTGCTCCTCAGGCGCTGTTGATAGCTGCCCACTGCTTCACGCCAGTAAGACAAGTCTTGTTTTTTACTTTCAGGTAAAGTTCATCGTTAGGTCACAGTGTTTTCAGCTTGTCCTCAACAGCAACGCTATAAGGTCACTGACCACTTTTTATACATAGGACCTTACATCAACAAACAGAGCTATCAGAATAGTCTGCTTCACAATAAAAGTGTTTATCGCTCAGATCTTTACCAGGTTCCACAGCGGCACTGCTGCCAGACTGGAAAAAGTTTCCCAAAATGCTTAACACTCAACAAAAAGATGTGAATTTGGCTGTGAATGGCATTTTATGACCCATTACACTGCACATTCAGAAAAATATAGAGATTCAATATGAGATCTGGAAATTAAGATTTGTTTTTAATAGTAATAAAACATTTCCACCTTCCCTTGAATCTGATGAATATGATTCAGACCAACAGACCAACACTGCATCAGAAACGTTAATCAGCAACAGTGCAGATCATAGATGAATCTCCAGTCACGGAGTTCTGTCATCGTTTTTTCTCACACCGCACATTAGCTCCAGTTAGATGAAGTTTGTCCTGCAGAAGCCATGTGATGTTGTTAGATCAGTATATATTTAATAACCAATAAATTGGTTAAACTGGCTGATGTTTAGACTCTCCTCATCTCCTTAAGTGCAGTTAAACATGCAGAGGATGCTTATTTGGATGCGAGCTCGCTTTTGGTCAAGTGTCTTTTTCCAGTATTTATCAACAAGCCGGTGGATTGGCAGCTCACTGACCCGATTCCCCTGCAGGTAGACGAGGATGAACTGGACGCTATACAGCTGTGGGAATGAGCAGAGTCTCAAAACTTTATTTCTTTTTTAAACAACACTTACAAATAAAGCAGTCAAAAAAATCTTTTTGTGATGCTGTTAAAGAACCACATTCGGTTCCCTGAAGAACATTTTCTGGATGGTTACATTTTACATTTATTCATTTGGCTGACGCTTTTATCCAAAGCGACTTCCAAGACGTGGAGCGGTACCTTGCTCAAGGGTACCTCAGTAGTGCCTGAGCCGGGACTTGAACCTGCGACCGTCAGGTCCCCAGCGCAATGTCCTAACCACTAAGCCACCACTGCCATTTACATGGATGGTTCTCTAGAGCACTGGGTCTCAAACTCGGGACAGTCCAAATTTCCTTTCTCTCCCAATATGTGTTGATCATTGAGTTGGAGCAAAAACAATATGGCAGTTTGAAAACTACTGCTTTGGAGAACCGTTCCTGCACATGCCATGTGAGTGTGAAGAACCTTTTTAAAGTTTAAAGAACCCTGAAATTGGTATACACTCCTGGCATTCACTTTTTTCCCCCTGAAGAACCTATGAATGGATGGTTCTACAGAGAATCGTTTTTGTGAATGACATGTGAGTGTGATAAACCTTAAATTTTATGTTTAATGGGTAAAGAACCTTTGTATTAAACATTGTTCAATTTTTTAAAGGTTCTTAAAAACCTGCTTTGGTTCCAAAGGTTTCTCTGTTTCTTTGGTTTTATCTCATTGACCAAAGAACCCTTGTGACACCATTTTTTTAGAGACTGTTCAACTTTATGTGTAGATTCTTTAAACTATTAACGGGTTCTTAAAGCCTACAAATCATGCAACAAGCTTTTTAAAGGAGCCAAAAATAATTTCTCAATGGTATTTGTGGCCCCCTTATGTTTAAGAGTGAGTGCTACGAACAGATTGACACAAAGCAGCATCTGGTGCAACTTTCCAGTAGCAACTGGCTATTCTAAGAATATCTTTATGAGATAATCACTACTTTAGAATTTTATCTCTTTCCCTGTTTGTCTCACTTACAATATCTGATCTCTGATGTCAAAGTTTTCATCAAAAAAACAACCAGTCTGAGTCCTTAACAGCACACTCAAACTGATACTTGCACTATTGTCTAACAAGACTTCTGGGAAACAGTGCCTAAACTGTAAACTGAAATGACTAAAAGAATTTTAGTTCATTGTAGTTTTTTCCAGGTAAACTGGTATCAGTGTTACTGTTACTATCATTGCCCATATTGTCTGACTACTACAGCAATAAATTACAGCTTAAAAGTTATGAACTTGAACTCCAGGCTTACTTATCATGCACAAACGACAGCCAGAGCAAGACAATGTGTCCATAACCAAGTGGGCATGTAGGCACGATTTGCCTTCACAGACAAGAAAAAAAAAAAAGTTGAGCGATCCGGTATTTGGCTGAGCATCTCAGTACTTTTCCACTGCAGTTAAAGAGGAAGTCGAAAGAGGAAAGTCAAAAGCTCACCCTTCGAGTCACATCTTCGTCATCACTTCTGCAACGCATCACATGCAAAACATGTAAACGCTTATCTGGCACAATGCTGAAGCGCCGGCAGACGAAGCAAATGAAGGAATTAACAAGGTTCCACATTTATTTTGGCAAAAATTAAAGGAGCTGGTCCAGTCCTTTGAGATCATTTTGTAGCCCAAAAACAGTGTCACGGTGTAGGCCATGTGACAGGAACAGAAGAAAAACAGTCGAGACGGTGGTTTCCTGAAAAACACCAACTCTCTGAAAGCTGTTAAAAGCTCTTATCACTTCTTTCGTTGGGTAGTTTCACTTTGTTATCCTGCCACACTGGCATGTGGTGCACGCATTTCTGGTTCTGCCCTCACCTACAACTGTGTTCTAGCTGGGTGTAAATGTGACTGTAGTTCACTTTAAAGCAAAAAAATTCTTAAATGTTTCTCGCCTTGAGTGATTGCACCGAGTATAAAATGACTGCAATTATCAGAATTAAACATGGGATTAAGACCAATTGTCCTATGACTCTCCAATGAGTCATAGAACAGTCAGCAAAAAAAGCTTAACAAGCTTTTGAGAATGGACAAATACGGAAGAAAATCCTCAGTCAAAATGTTGAAAAACCTTAAAAATCTTTAATTTTTTTTTTTTTAAATGTTGGGCCTTCTGGCAAAACAGAAGTCAGTGACAATTGAAGGGTTTCAGCAGACCGTCTGACTGGCTGATGGACATTTGTGTGCCCTAAACACTGGGAACACTGGAACGCACTCACTCCTACTGAGATGAGCCCATATGAACAGCCCTATGTTCAGCCTAGCTGATCGAAAGTCATTGCAGCCCACCTGTGCACTAGGAACCGTCTCTTTAAACTCAGATTTGTTTCTTTTCTTTTCTTTGTTACTGGTATCTGGTGTCGACCAGAGGAGGATGGGTTCCCCCTTCTGAGCCTTGGTTCCTCACAAGGTTTCTTCCTACAGCTAAGGGAGTTTCTCCTGGCCTCTGTTGCCTTTGGTTTGTTTATTAGGGGCTCAGACTCAGTTTCTGTAAAGCTGCTTTGTGACAACGTCCCTTGTAAAAAGTGGTATAGAAATAATATTATATATAAATAATAATAAAAAAAAATAACTTGACTAAGCAATATTCTTGTTGACTGTGGGAGGTTTGCTAAGTAATGTAATGGTGTCAAATAAATGTACAGACTTGTAACTGTAGAGTTCCCCTGTTGGGGGGGCTATATAGAACCATAAAAGTCTTTACAGTGTACCACCCATTGCCTTTACTAAAGAACCCTTGAAGGACCCTAATTTTTAAGGGTGTACAGCTTGTACTTGTACAGTCTTATACTAAAGTGCTGTAACCCCACTTGGCAAAGCAAAGTTGTTGGGGACATTATGGCATCCAGCTGCACATTCTGCCTGCCAAGCTGCCGGACATGACATGGCTTGGGCCAATGGAAGGTCAAATGTCAAACTGCTGATCCTGGTGGGGATGGGACCTTACAGCCAATTCACAGCCCTGTTTTGGCAGGGGAGGCCTCGTGGTTAGGACCTTGCCCTTGTGAACAGAAGGTTGCAGGTTTAAGTCCTGACCCGGGTACCACTGAGGTACCCATGAGCAAGGTACCGTCCTGCTACACTGCTCCCCGGGGGCTGTTGATAGCTGCCCGCTGCTCCATGTGTGATGGGTTAAATGCAGAGGTCACATTTCGTTGTGGTGCACTTTGTGTGTGTTCACAATGACAAAAAACTCACTTTCTCCTAGATGTGACTGATCCAAGAGTGAGGGGTGGAGTAAACGAACTCTAAACAGCAGTAAAAGCAAGAAGGAAATATAATATATAATATATATATATGGGTCAGGATGGAGGAGTTTCAGGTATGGATTTTCTCCCAAACTTTTATTCTTATCCTGCCTTTGTTTGTTGTTTAGACGTTTTTAGATCTTGATGCAAAGCCAGTATTTAACACTGTCAGCTTCTTTCATCACGATTGGGCAGTCAGACTCTTGACATGTTCAGTAAATGCAGGAAAATGCCCTCCAGTCAGCAGCTAAGGTGGGCATGAGTCATCTGCTAATGTTTTGACCATATCTCCTCTTTTGGCAGAACATTTTATACCACTGAAAGCCTCTAAAAGCACGAGGGAGGAAGAGGTGTCACCAAGCCTCACCACAAGGCATGTAGCTTATTAAAAAGACTGCAATTAGGCCGGACATGTCCATGGAAACAGTAATCTATGAAAGAGAACCTGAGAGAAGTGGAGTATAACAGAACGGTCTGTACAGTACTTAGTTTATGACACCATGTTCTGGTATGTTCAGAACTCCTCAATGAAAGCTGGAGACAGAGGCAAACGAGAAACGAAATTAATTTAGCTGACTACCTCGGCCTGTGTCACTCTTTGATACTGGACGTCTGCTATTTGAAGCATTTCACTCACAGTGGAACATAAAAGACATTGAAAGGTACACCAGGTGTATCCTGTGGAGCCCTCCTGTTAACATCCCCTCTTATGAACCATGACTTGCTAAGGAGTGAATAAAAATCGTAATGTTTGGTCACAGCTCAGGGTGCTTTCACATCTACCTGGGTTGCTCTGGACCTTCTGATGATTCAGAATCTGAACCAAAACAGTAGACGTGAAAGGTGCCTTGGACCATGGTCTGGATCAAAAGGCCAACAGAGGTGGTCTTAGTCTGGATCAAACAGAACAGTGATTTAGGCCCTTAGACCAAATACCAGCAGGCTATTGTCAGTTATTAAGCAACAGAAGAAAAAGCAAAAATGAAACTCTATTACTAAGGCATGAAAACAGAATATTTAAGCTGTGGCCTGTAACGTGATGTGGTTATTTGGAAGTAAGTGCGAGCGTGGTAAAGTTTAAACATTTATCGTGAAACAATATACTCAGAAGTGGTACAAGCTAACATGAACGAAATACCAAAAACACCCAATACCAGGACTGAAATACACAAACTATAGATACTGATCTAACTATAGGGTGAACATAGCCATGGAAAGTACAGAGATCAGATGAAGACTGGAGAAACATTAGAACTCATCAAAAACAAAAAAACGAAACACAGTCAGGGGAATTAACTAAGGCAGGACATAGAAGCACATGGCCAAGGTAAACAGGAACATGGAACCAGGGCAGAGACAATGTTACATGGCCACAACTTAGTAAGGCAGGGAAATAGGAAGCTGTGGACACAACTTAGTTAGGCGTGGGATCAAGATGTTTATGTTGTGGGCACAACTTAGTAAAGTATGGGAACAATGTAGTTAAGTCATAGACAGATCTGGGCATGTCAATGACAGTTAAACAAGGACTTAACTATCTCACTCATTCACCATTGTCATACATTAGGACCCAGTTACCATGGCTACACATTATTTTAAATAAGCAAGGAAGTCACCGATGAGGTTCAAGAGAAATCCTAAAATTAAAAAGATTGTGCCCTCGTAAAAGGCAACCACGCAAAGCCTGTGCAGAATGTATCCCATTAAACCAGAATTCATTCTTACCATCCTACACATTTATTTGATCACTATTTGAATGTTTACAGAAGGAAAGTGTTTTTTACAAAACAGTGTTAGGCTATGAATCCTGCTAGTATTGGTATCTGCATTTTCGCTGAAATTTAAATTTGGGAATAAAAATCCTTTTTCACTTTCTTTTGGCCTTAACTCGTACACTTTAGTGCAGAAGTCTTCATATCTGGAGCTTGAATACAGATTCTTCTCCTGGATTTTGTGATCAAAAACAGACACCACACCATCCATCCAAGTGCTTGATGTCATCTAAGACCCACCTGCTCCATAGCTTGGGTTGCTGCACACAATAAGCCAAACAAGCTTAGCAGTGGCTTCACCTAGTTCCCCCTGTCGCACGTGGTTTTCAGTTTGTAATGGAGCCAGAGCCGTGCAGAGAAGGGCAGGGACTCAAATAAAGACAGAGGGAGGGTGATGCGATGAATTGAGATGATTGACAAATTTTGTTTGGGGGATGGGGGTATGTAACCAAAAACCCAACGTGGGGTAACTCCAGGCCTTAAATACATGGCCTGACTAGATGCTCCTGGGAGGAGACATCTAAACAGGCCTAGCTGGGGAAGAGGTGGAGCTAGGGACATGTGGAGACCAAAACATAAACAGAACCACATGGCTCTCTGACAGGCTTGACATAGACATTATAATAAGAGAAACCTACATGATAAGGCCTGTGGAGCGGGCTTAGCCATACATAGTCCTAACTATGACATAAATACATAATGGTATTTGTGTCATAGTTAGGACTATGTTAGCTACATTAAACAGCAAGTCAGGAGTCTATTTTTGTAGTTTTTTGCCTGTATATAAAAAAATTTACTTGCCGGCTTATGGGGGCAGTGCTAGAGATGTCAGGGTTTTTAAATTTTTTGTTGTTTCATTTTTTTATCTATAGTTAGCAAATATGTGGTTTGACTAAGTTTAGTTAGCCAGTTTACTATCATTAGCTTTTAAGTGCAGCCTTTAAAAATCGCAGCACTGTGAACCACCAAGATGAAAAAACACTGCAGTGTGCTTTTGTTTTGTTCCTGGGTCGAAAAATACAGTTGTCTGATATTGCTATGAAGGTCTGGAGGCTTACATCATTGTGTGCATATATGGCTTTGTTACGGTTTACAAAAGCATCCACACAGATAACACAATGTTACACAGTCTGCGTTCCAGTCTGTTCTATTTCAACTGAATGTCTAAATCCGATGTAAACTGACTCTATTCATCACACTTTGATTTTATGACCACAGCCCAAAACGTTTCATATTTATAGCAGCAAAACAGGCAAATGTTCATCTTTTCTGGACAGTACCAGAAAGTTCTAGAAAGTTCTAAAAGGTTCCAAAAAGTTCTAGAAAATTATGGACAATTCTAGAGACTTCTGGACAGTTCTCACGGTCCCACTGTCAGGAATATACTGTGATGGTATGGAAACAAGCGCAGAGCTGGGTAGGTTATAAGAAATGAAGGATTTAATTTAAAAAAAACTAAGGAAACAAAACAAGAAACAAGATTCAATAATTAAACAGGGATCCAAAAACACACTTGCTAGACTGACTCGAGAACATGAAATGACGTTAACCAAACGCGACTAAGACTAGACACACAAGGGTATAAATACTGGACATAAATTGGCAACACCCGGGGAGGATGAGACCTAGAAAACACAAGACAGCTGACGGGGCGTGGCTAAGACGAACATGAGGACAACCCTGTTTTCAGGGTTCAAAGAACCTTCACATGATTGAAGAACCTTTACATTATGTGAAGGTTCTATAAACTTCAAGAAGGTTCTTCATATTCACATAACTTTGCAAAAAAATGGTTCTTCTACAGCATCATGCAAAGAACCTTTTGTGTACCTTTATTTTTAAGAATGTATCGAGACAAAATGATGCCGTGAGAACTTTCCGCGAATAAAACAATCAACGTTGATTCTCATTATATCCATTTCCCAGAAGAGGTTGAAGCAATGTTTTTGCCAAAAAGACAAACCTTCTTGGGATGCTGCAACAAAACTAGTTCTCCCCGAATGGGATCATGCAGTTTTGGGGCTGATGTTCCAGGATATTTCAAGACCAAAAGTAAACATTCACTAAAGGTTCACTAGACAAATCTCCAGAGTTGCCCATTTCTGAAAGGGCCTTGCTGATTGGGTGTTGAGGGAGCAGGAAAACCAAAAGAAGGCAAGGAAGTTCTGATTGTGGAGGCGGTGAGATTGGGAAAGTGATGGGATAATTAAGTCTTGGTGGTTTGTCTAAGTAACATCATCTCTCCCATTGAACTGAGGAAGCGATTAAGCTGGCTTACAGCTCCCGGGACTTGGCATGCGTACTCTACTAGGAGTCTAATTCGGGCCTTGTTGCATAGTCTGCCAGCTCAGTGACCATCTGGTTTCACAAGTGATTTTCCATCAGCTGCTTGAGTCGCCAATCAGTAAAAATCTCATAACATTCAACAGTGACTTGTCAATTCAGCAAACACACAACTAACTTCAGCATCTTTTTATTGATATTTTATCAAAATCTTTGTTGAACGTTTGATAGAACATTTAAGTGAACTGTGGAACTTTGTCAGGTCTTCAAAATGTATTTTACTTATGATTTATTACTCGGCTGATCAATTTTCCCCCAGTAGGAAAGGTCAAAGATATTCCTACGCATTATTACTACTCTAAGTTCCTTCACATTTTGGGATTTAACACGGTAAGTGTGAGGTACAAATTTCAAAGCACTAGGTAATTATTTTGGGTATCGTGGTGGTGAGTTCCAGGACAGTCTAACTAAATTACAGTGAAATGCTTAACAGGTTCTAGGTATTAACTGGAAGTGTGTAACACAAACTCCAAAGTACCATATAATGATTTTAGACCGTCTAACTACATGACATTGAAATGTCCAAGATTCTACCTATTACGCTGATAATGGTCATAGTAAAAACCTCATTACTGGATTGTTATTTGTAGTTATTAGGTGTTAAGTACCAACATACTTAATTTCACCATATTGTGTGTAAGTAGAAAAGCAAATCAGAAAAATCCTTTGTGGTATCTGATGTTTTTGAGAGATGAAAAGGAAAGGGGAACCCGCAATGGCTTCTAGGCCCAATAATATCTGGGAACTCAAAAACATAAAACCAAGACGAACTTAATTTTGGTTCTTTTGAATCATTATGCTTTTAAAAAAGTTCCATTACATGAAGAAATATGATTATTTAATATTCTTTGTTCTATTGTTAAGGAATGAAATACCCAGCAGAACATTCTTCTCCTTTTCTTCTTTCCATAACATCGAGGTACGTAGATACAGCCAAACAAGCTTTATCACCGGTAAGGCCTTCACTCCAGATTAACTCCAGGTTAAGTACCAACATAATTAGAAAGTGACTCAATCACGTTTAGATTTATTAAGAAATCACGCTCTGCTTCTGAAAGTTCTAGATAGGTCACAGACACTGACTATGAGCTGTAGTGTAACCAGATTAGAAATGGCTTTATTCAAGGAGCATATATTATATATAATATGTATAGTATGTATTTTATGTATATATGTATATATAATAGTTTGTATTTCTTCTTTTCTTCACTAATATTTGGTCAGCAATATCATATACTAAGACTTCATCAATCTGCATAAAGCTTAGCATGATGATACAGCTGAGATTTGTTTCCCTAGGGTCCGACCCTTCAAGTTAGCGCCCCCTGAAGTATGGTAAGCAGCACAGCACTTTTTTGTGCAAAAGCATGACAACTGTTTTGACAAAATTGTATATGGCATGTTATGCTCTAGGACAGGGATGGGCAGTTCCGGTCCTGGAGGGCTAGTGTCCAGCATGGTTTGTTAGTTCCCCTCCTCAAACACACTCTCTACACCTGACACTTAACAGGTGTGTCTGAGAAGGGGAACTACCAAACTGTGCTGGACACTGACCCTCCAGAACTGAAGCTGCCCATCCCTGCTCTAGGAGGTGAATGACCCTAGCTCATTACGAAATTAGCGCCACCTGGTGCATAACATCAATGCAAAAAAAATCTAAAGCTTCATTAGACACTATCTTCTGATGTCAATGTTCAAACCTTACAAAATTTCAAACTCTACATCCTTACCACATTCCTTGGAAGCGTGTCATATTTTGTGGAATTCCGACTAAAGGGGGTGCTGCAACTGACGCATTACACGTACAAATTATTTAATGGAGAAAAATGAAGCAGTTTAAACATACAAAACATAATATGAGAATAATGAATGAATGATAGCATGATAGCATGCTAACTGCATTTAATCGAATAGGTTGGCTACATTACGTAACTATAATGTTGATTATGTAATTACATAACTATTGCATTCTTTGAATTCTTAACTGTCCCTTTAAGCATGACCAAAGAGCCAAGTCGTTGACATTGGTACCAAGTGCCAACCTAGAAAGGGCGCTACAGCTTTCAGATGTAAGCCTCTTTGATCCTCACATGCAGACTTACACCGTCTGGCCTGTGACATGATACCTCTATTGTCAAACTCAGTGCCCAAAATTCCCCACGCACATGAAGTCTGCATGCTGAGTGTGTTAAGGGTCTGTGAGTCCAGCAGAGCTGCTGTGGAGGATACACACACATACACACACTCACACCGGCTATCATTCCATTATCATGTCAGTGATATTGCTGTGCTGAGAAGATCCACCACAGTCACAGTGGTAGGGGTTCCTGGGGGTTCCTGACCATGACTGGGGTAAAGGGGGTTAACAAATAATGCAGAGAGACAGATTAACTATAGTCTGGAATTGGAAGTTACAAAATGCATCAATATTTTCATTAGAGCTGATTCAATGAGTGATGATTCTAGGTAGGTGTACCTAACGGAGTGACCCATCAGAGACAGGCATGTAGATCCCACTCAGGTAATGTGCTAAGAAACATAACCTAGGTGCTAATTAATAATTAATGTGGGCTATGCTTTTAGATATCTACACCATTCCTTATTACATAAACTTATCTTTGTCCATCTCAGATAAATCTGAAGCAGTGACATTTGCAAAGAATTATCTCAAGTGCCGCGTCCTGTCACGGAACGCATGCACGAGAGCCCTGAGGACAATCCCCAAGTACACAAACACACACTCGCTGAGCGGAAGAAAAAAGCCAAAGCAGTTACACACATGCCTGACCCAGGCCCGACTAATCCTCCAGGATAGTCCTCAGTTCAAAGGTCAGCTAATGCAGCTACAACAGGCAGGAGAAAGTGAGGGGATGGTGATTAGAGCTCAGAGATGCATCATGTTTCCTCAGTCCAAGATATAAGCATCACTTCTGTGTGTTGGCAAACTAGGGGCAACATGTATGCTAGCGCTACTTTGACTTTAAAATGACACAAGGGCATCGCCTTTGCTTTCTCCTTTGCCTTTTTCTGGCACAGGTCTAAGTGAGCATGTCTGTATAAATCCCATATTACCAGGGCTCAGCTCTTGTCATGTGAGCTTTAAGCATCTGACTTGCATGGGCTGCCAAGAGGACGGATTAAGCCAGATAGCTCCAAGTAAATAGTGTGCCACTGAAAACAATACCTGAGAAATGCCATTATAGGACATCTGGTAACTGCTGGGAGCACAGCACAGAGACCACCTGCTGTGTTGTGGACAAAATGTTTAGTTCTGTGTGAACATGCCGGCATACTTTAATTGTCATTGCTATTTATATTAGTAATCATATTACTGTCGGTGCAAATTACTGAAAATTAGTAATTATAGTTACTACAGTAGTTACAAAATGATAGTTACTGCAAATAAAAGTAATTCCTTAACAGGGAAAGAAACTTTTGCATTAAATCTAAAATTGTCTCAGTTTTCTTATCACTGCATACATAACTTCAAGCCCCACTTCCAAAATGTGTGATTTATGAACTTGATAAAGTTCTCATGAACTTTTTTTAACTGAAAAAAGTTCAAAGAAAGGATTTCCAATGTTTCCACAGATTAAAAAATTCACACCTGCAAAACATTCAAAGAAAGTTGCAAAATAAGTGAAAAGTTAATCAAATGATCAAGTTACGCTGTCTTAAAACACTGCACAAAAGGAAGGTAAGCTGGGGTATAAAAGGAGCATCCACCAAAGGCTCAGTCTGTGCAGGCAAAGATATGTCGTAACTCAACACTTTGTCAGTCAGTCCAAAAGTAGCATTTCTTAACACAAGACACAAAGAATTGAGTTTGTCATCATCTACAGTACATAACAATGACACTTAATATAGTCCACCGCTGCACCCAGAAATCACACACAAAGAAAGCCAAGATGCAATTCTATAAGGCCTCACTCAGTACATGCTACAACAGTGTAGATTCATAGACACAGAGTGTGTGTGTTTGGCTGGTCTGCTGCTAGTTCAGATCTGGCTAATACTGAAAATGTATGGAGCTTCAGAAAGTGTAGAATCAGACAACGGCCACCATGTACTGTTGAGTAGCTGAAGTGTTGTATAAAGTAAGAATGGGCAAAAATTCAACTTGCAAAACTGCGACAGTTAGACTCCTCAGTTCCCAAATGATTTACCAGTGTATTTAAAAGAAAGGTGATATAAAACACACCCCTGTTATAGCACAATTTCAATTTAACAATGAAAACATTGTAAGTGACCTCTGTAATCTACAGTTAGCCTAGCAGTCCTTATATGGACATGATGCAAAGAAACAGATGTTGAAATGGTTGGAAGAAATAACTGATCATTTTGGTGGTCACGATTTGGGTCGAGGGGTTGGAAGTAAGTGCGAGTTGGATTTTAGATTTATTTTGAATGAATAAATGAGCACAAACTAGAAAAACAACAATACAGACTTAAAAATCAAACGAAGACGAACAGAAAGACTAACAGAACTCACAACTGAGGCTAAACACGACAGGGGATTCCAAACAGGGTCTAGGGCAACACGAAGGAACATAAACAACATAGACTCAGGCATAAAAACACAGACTAATGACAATAACCAACCAGGACTAAGACAAACACACGAGCCTACATAGGAACGCAGAACAAGATACATCTGATGCAGGGAGGAGGCAGGAACGAGGGACAGGGGACGAGGGCGGAGACAAGGAGGGGCTAAGTCAAAACATGAGCACATGAGGAAGGTAGCAAGTGGGGAACCAAAACAAACATGGCACAGGGCTAAGGAAAACATAACAGAACCAGAACAGGACAAGACGAAACCTCACATTGGTCAGTTTGACAGCACTGTTGTCCATTAATATTTTCACAAAAGACAAAAGTAACAAGCCAAATTAAATGTGTAGCTGTGTAATTTAATTTGAAGTATAGTAAGTAACTTTGTTAAGCTTATTATGGCATCAGAACTGAAAAAAAGGCTTAAATACAATGGCACCTGTCAGAAAGTGGGATATACCAGGTAGCAGGTAAACAGTCAGTTCCTGAAATTGATGTGCTGGAAGCAGGAAAAATGGGTAAGCGTAAGGATCTGAGTCAGAAAACTTTATTGATCCCGGAGGATCCCTTATGCTACAACTGCACAGAGAGAAGTCAGAGCTTGGTGTTCCAAGGAAGAACAATTGGTGAATTGGTGACAGGGTCATGGGCACCCAGCTCATTGATGCTTGTGGAGAATGATGGCTATCCTGTCTCAACTGATCCCACAGAAGAGCTACTGTAGTTTAAAAAGTGAATGACAGGAAGGTGTCAGAGTCAGAGCTGTTTCAGCAACATTAGGGGTATATATGTATATGTAAATATATATATAGGCCAAATTAAATGCCCCTATGGGCTTATACAGTTGTTGACTCAGTTGACTCAGAGAGTAATTTTATACTAGTAAAGTGATGTAATGTGTTTCAGTAAACATTTTTTCCTCCTTCAGCAAAGCATAAGTTCAAAAGTTCATTAACTGAGCTGAGGTCCGGGCGAGCCCTATGTTTTGCCTACAAATCTTCTTAAAAGCTTTCAAGGTAAACCCTTGACTTCTGACTCCACTATGCAGACGATCACATTACTGAAGGTCTCCACCGAGCGCTCAGAGAGGAAATGCAATCCTTGTTAAAGTACACCAACATTTTTTTAGCCACAGCAGCTTCCGATATTTTGACAGGAGCAACGTTAGTAATAAATCCTTAAACGTAAAAAAAAAAAGCAAACAAACCTTTTTTCTTTTTTATGTTTTATTATGTTCTGCCTGAAGTGTTGCCAGAGTATTTTGGATGATTATATTTATTAAATGAAATGTCTACTTTAAAGCAGGGGCGTCAAAACTTTTCCACAGGCTCGTTCAAAACAAGCAGCCTGATTCCACTTGGTCACGGTCTTCAAACTCTGCTTGCTTGCCTGGGATAAACACCTGTAGTCACACCGGCCCTTTGTGCATAAGGGCCCTCCAGGTTTACAGGTTTACAGGTGTGGTCAATCAATTTCAATTTATTTAACAAAATTTAAGCTTATATCCAGTGTGATAAATCAACAAAGACATGTTCCCCAAAGAAAGGCTGTCTGATGTTCACTGCAGACTAAAACCACTAAACACAACCTCCCTGCTTTCTGAATTTTCCTCCTGCATATACACTGCAGTTTTTTTCTGCCGCTATATTTTATACATTCACCTTGACTGTTTGGCTGCTGCCCATTGTGCTGACTTGTACAATAATGATAATGATTAAATCATAATATAATATATAATTATATAATAAATAATTCAATTATTGTAATTCTAATCAAATGTATAAATGTTTTAATAAAAATAATGTATTTATTATTTAAACTATTGTTAGATTTTATATATCAAAAACATTATTCATTGTTACATGATCATGCTCCAACCTCTCTTTATCTCTTAGAATTAAAGAGGCCACTTTTTTTACTCTGTGGTTAAAACTCATATGTAAATTAGCTTGTATTAGCCAATATGTAATTGGCTGCTCTGTATTCTGCCTAACACAAAAAAGCAGTTTTCACAACTTCAGTGCAAAGGAATGGGCTGAACTGCTGTAGGCTGAATGAGCGGTCCTGAACTGCTGTAGGCTGAATGAGCGGTCCTGAACTGATGTAGGTTTAATGAGCGGTCCTGAACTGCTGTAGGTTTAATGAGTGGGCATGAAATGCTGAAGGCTGTATGAGTGGGCCTGAACGGCTGTAGGCTGTATGAGTGGGCCTGAATGGCTGTAGGCTGTATGAGTGGACCTGAACGGCTGAAGGCTGTATGAGTGAACCTGAACGGCTGAAGGCTGTATGAGTGGGCCTGAACTCTTAAGGCCGAATGGGCGGCTCTATGTAAAAGTGTTGATTTTTAAATTGCAAAACCATTCAAAATGGGCTGTTTTTTAAGCTTCATTTCTATATGTAAACTGTATGGACTGGAGAGTAACATGGCCCACTGGTTCTTTGGTAAATTGTAAGGATTACTGTCGAGCCCAACTGCATATTATCATTCATTTCACACTTTTCCTACTGAAAGCAGCCTTCTTGTAGCATGTTTTGCCTCTCAGTCCGACTGAGGGGCGTATTCTGGTGGAAAGGTGGCATCAGCGAATACCCTCTTAAGATAATAGTGCATCATATAATGACAGAAACCAAATGAACCACTGAATATTTTTCTCAGCTGAAGGGTTAATTGTTATGGTTTGAAAGACTTTAGGGCCTGCTGTGTATCATCTCCTCTACACAGCTTTACAGCCTTCTCATCTAGGCCCTTGAAAACTGTTGGTCTGCTTGAGGCGTCAGATGTGGGCAGATAATTGGCTTCCTTTACCCAGTGTGACCTGGATTATTATGCTTGACTTCAGTTTGTTGATGTTAAACTGATTTCTAGATTATGGAAAAGAGTGTGTGGGACTGGGCTGGAGGGAAACGTTCTCATTCGCTCAAAGATTAGTTGTGTTTATGATCATTATGGCATTGCTGATACCTGTAATGTTTCCCACGATCAGCCAAAGCGATGGTGGATTTGAAGGCTCACGGTGGCTTGAAAATGCCATAACACACAAAGAAAAACAAAACTTCACTTAATATAAAAGCAAACACTGGGGACCCTAAACGATTTGGCTTCCCTCCTTTTTGTTCTTGGGCCACACTCTTCATTGTAATATTATATAATATGTGCCATCATTTAATTATTTTATTCTAAAAAAGGCTAATGAAAATGAAGAAAGTCCAGAGCTACAGCAAATGAGGTGTTGAACTGTAATATATCCCTATTTGATTAGATGGTTCGGTATTATCAGGTTTGAATCTACACTGTATAAAATAAGGCAGCACAAAATGGACTAAATATCAGCATTGCGATTATGCCACTAGATATTGCACTTGCGATGTTTTTCAATATATAAAAAAGTTCATATCACACTCCTCAATACTTCCCTGGCAGTGGCCATACCATGATCATAAAGGTGGTTTGCCCAAGGTGAGGCTGCTGACCCTTGCAAATTCCAAAGGTGGCAATCTGGACTGCATAATTTCCATAGGCAGTGTTGGCCTAGTGGTTAGGACCTTGTTCTTGTAAGCACAAGGTTGCAGGTTCAAGTCCTGAACACAGAAACCACTGAGGAACCCTTGAGCAAGGTACCATCCTACATGTGTAAATGTATCTTATTTAGGTTTTATTTACCTATATTTAGGTAAATATGCTTAGCCCCACCCCTTCAAATGGCACGTCTAAGAGGTTCTGTGATTTGTTAGAGGCTCATTTGCATATTGCAGTCTTTTGCAATATCAGTATTGCAAAGACCAATATTGTGTATAAAAGCATGGTCCCTGCAGAGGTGGCCAGTAGAACAAATGGATGATTTGGTATTAAAATCATCTTGTTCAAGAGTATCACCAAGCTCCCCACCAATATGCAAACTAAACAGGAGACAATTGCAGGGTGTTTGTACAGCACATAAAGAATAAGGCTACATCAAGAGTGTTTTGCATTGGTAAGCAAATCTGAAATGCCACAGTCTACAGCATCTCCTAAAATCTGAAGTGCTGTAAAAATCCTACACTTGCTGTAACTTATTATCTTCAAAACAAAACTAAGCAACTCATCAACCTGGAGAATTTTGATCCAACACACCTGGAACTTATATTCACACACACCTGAGGACCTTTTTTCCTGGATCAGTAGTTTCAGATTAGGGTTGGAGCTAGCAGAGTTGGGAACCTGTGATATATATATATATATATATATATATATATAGACTCTTCTACTCCTGCATACAAAATTTCCTACTGATCCCAATTAGCTGTAAATAAGTTCATGCTAGCTGTCCATTGAACAACATTAACAACTTCACCATTTCCCCATCATCAGGTTTTGGATAAATCTGGCAGATGCTCGCATCCAGAGCAGCATACAATTTAATCATGTTACAGATGTAGGCGATTGTAGTGTTGGGAGTCTTGCCCAAGGACTTTTACTGGTTTAGCATGGCATGCTTACCCTTAACCCCATTCCCTACCACACTTGGGCAATGGCAGCCTAGTGGTTAGGGACTTGCCCATGTAATCAGAAGGTTGCAGGTACGCATGAGGTACCCATGAGCAAGGTAACGCCCATTACATTGCTCCCCAGGCGCTGTTGATAGCTTCCCACTGCTCCATGTGTGGATGGATTACATATTGTTGTGATGCACTTTGTGTGATGGGGTGTGTTTACAATGATTAAATCACTTTCACTTCACTTCCAATGAAGTAATTATAATGGAAATGGTGGTAAGGCATGCAAACATCATGGTGTTGGACATTATTCTCCACAACAGTCCACAGGAATTCCTCTACAGAACAGCATACCCCCCCCCCCTTGGTATATGTTTCACCTTTGTGTTGTAAGAAGACACTCATATGTTCATATCTCCACCAAAATTTCAGAGCATTTTCCTACATAGATCCCTTTTTATACAGTGACTGGTCAAACAAAATGCTCAGTTAGCTTCAGTCAACCTCTATAAACTGAAGCACCTCCTAACATAGCTGGGTTATTCCTTTGGAATGCACGGTTTGCTTGATGACCAGTAGTCACCAGTCCATAGGCATGAGTAAATCACTCAATGTCATTGAGAGTGACGTGGTTGACATACCTACGCATGTGTGACCGGTGATAAATATGGCTCAGAATGTCAACACATGCCATGGTCAGATTTCACAAGCAAATAGGCAATCTTCCAAGCCTGCCAAGCAAACATTCTCCCTAACATTACCGGCACAGGTAGCCGTAACTTTGCTCAGACTCCCAAAAAGATTCTGCAAGATTTAGTTAAAGCTCTTACTGTAAAGCCAGAGACAGTTGTGTTATATTCACTGACACACTTGACTGGACATGAATGGGCCAGGGTCACTAGTGAGGCCAAAAGTTGCTATAAATAAATAGCCACACAGAAATCAAGCATGTGGTTTGAAATGACCACTGCTACTAGAGGAAATAGGCTACAACTGACCAATTAGAATCAATTTACAATTCAAGCATTTTAATATGCTTTTGTAAACAAAAAGAAAAACACTAAAGCAAAATGAATAAAGCAGTTTTAGTCTGCTGTGCTGGAGTCGTGTTGCTACACTGTACCAGAACTCAGCAGAGATATAGTCAAGTCCACCTTAGTCTAAGATACGTCCACAAGACCAGAGACCAAGAACAGACCAAATGTCTGATTCAAAATGCTTTGGGCCAAAACGTGATGTGCATGGATGCGTCACAAATGTCTAGAATCCAAACTTGAGTATATACTTGAATATGCAAGGCCCATGCTCATGAAAAAATGGATAAATGGGAAAGGAGAGAACAGTTTACTGCTGCCAGAAAGATGATTATAATTTTCAGCTAAAAGTATTTTTCTTTGGAGTTTTACAATGAAACAGGTGACGGTAGTACATAAAGGTGCAGAGAGTTGCAGTTTCAGAAGCGTTTGGGCAATTTGTTACAACAGAATGTAATCTTACCTTTTGTTAGCTAAAGATTATTTTATATTACTAATTTTTTAATTTGTCCATGATCTAATGTTGAATGTCATTGTAAGTATGCTGTAAATTAACCAGTGTTAAATTCAATAGGCTTTATTTTGCATTAATGGTCAGGATGCGTCAGTTATGGACAGAACCTCCTTGAGCTCGGTTCAGTGTTGGATGTTGTGGTTCATGCTGGAATGGGTTAGGGCTAAGTTTTGTTGATTTCAGACCTAAAATCTGATATGTGTAGGGTTGGGTTCAAACAGAATGTTCTTAGGCTGACTCAAAACACACATGATTTATAATTTGCATCCTTCTGCAATAGTAACCAATCATAGACAGTGTCAAGTCAAGTCAGGTCAAGTTTATTTGTATAGCGCTTTTTACAACTGACGTTGGGTCTGAGCCCCCAAAGAGCAAGGAAAAACTCCCTAGCAGTAGGAAGAAACCTTGGGAGGAACCAAGGCTCAGAAGGGGGAACTCATCCTCCTCTGGTTGACACCGGACAGCAAAAACAATCAAGAGAAAAGAAAGAAAAATAACAATAATAAGTATCATTACATACATAGCATAATTTAATAAAGCAGATCATTTCTCAGTATCATTGTGTACTGGTGTTATCAGACCTTCTCTAATCCCAATTCAGGCTTAAAGACCGTGATCTTGCAAGGTATGAATAATTTGAATGGAATATCTGCTACAGCTTGTTAGAGCTACTTTAAATGTTAATGTGAGTCGGCTATGTGCTGCCATAAAACCTCATAAAGGCGTTAGCAGGAATTAGCAGTACAGGGGCAACCAAAGGATACTTACAGTAAGGGTATCTATCTAAGGTCTGTCCTATTTAAGTGTCTCCTTTTTGCAAATTGGGTTCACTCCTGTTCAAGTTGTTTGTCAAAAGTGTAGAGACAAAGTAAATCAAAACTTAGAATTTTTCAGCTTTGTTACATTATGTTCGTAACATTTAAAATTACTGCAGCATCACTAAGAAATCACATGATTAACAGAGAAGAGCAAATTAGACAGCAGAAAAAGTCACATTTTTAAGGGTTCAGGAAGTTTCTTAATTAAATATTGCTGACACTCACCTGCATCAACATTTATAACTGTATATGACTCTCGGTGTAAACAGAATGAAAACTAAAACTTTACTAAGTCTTTGAAACATCTGACTACCATGAGTGGCATCTAAACCTTAAATGCAGCTGATCTGGCTATCATACATTTAATATGCAATACATATTTCATATAACTTTTCTCTCTAACGGTAAATTAAAGTAGTTATTGTTATTAGGGCCTTTAGACACACGAAGGCTAGAATCAGAACTGAGACCAGAGCGAAAAAAATTCATTCACCTCCATTTCAGTGGGAACCAAAGGTCCAACTGCAAACAGTGTTCTTCAGAATACATTTCAGACAGTTTTTTATTCATTTTTGTACATTACAAACTGCCAGAAGAGACAGTGAAGTAAATCCCATAACTTTGCCAGTTGGGGGGCATTTATCCTGCAGTTTCAGTTTTGGAGGACTAATGATCCAATAGTAGTTAACCAATAGTAATCACCTATAGTCATAGTCTATAGTAGCCTCACAATAGCAGCCACCTATGGTCATAGCAAATAGTAGCCTTCTAATAGAAGTCACATATGGTCATAGATAATAATATCCTCCAAGTAGCAGTCACCAGTGGTTCTAGCCAATAGGACCCTCCCAATAGCAGTCACCTATGGTCATAGATAATAGTAGCCTCCCAATTGTAGCCACCTATGGTCCTAGCAAATAGTAGCCTCCCAATAGTAGCCACCAATGGTCATAGCCAATAGTAGCCTCCCAACAGTAGGCAAATTGGAATATGATCCATTCTGTCCAACCCTGGCATTATGTGAAAAAGTTTAACAAAGAGCTGGATGCAGTTTGATTAATGCATTTACAGTAATGATTTATGTGATTATTGACTTCTAGTGTTTGTAAGTAATGTAAGCTTCATAGTAGTTCCAGCACTAAAGAAGAAGAAAAATTTGTACAACAAACATGGTTTGGGAGACCGACTACTTCTGGGATTAGAGGAAAACTGTAAAATGAATATTTCGATAACCATTTCTATAAAGAACCTCTACATAATGTACAATGTTTCCAGAAAAGTTTTAGGACCAACCAGCCAACCAACCAACCATGTTCCAAACCGCTTCTTCCGTTTCTGGGTCACAGGGAAGCTGGAGCCAATCCCAGCTGACTATGGGCCTCTCCCAGTTCACCTAGTACAGGAGGCCAACCCATCACAGGGCAACACATAGACAGACAACCATTCATACACACATTCAAACCTACGGGCAATTTTAGAGCATCCAATCAACCTACTAGAGCTCGCAAACTCAACACAGAAAGAAATCTGTGGCCGATCCAGGGATCGAAGCCAGGACCTTCTCACTGTGAGGCGGTTTTATTACGTTTTATAAAATACGATATTACACAGATTGAGATCTTTCACCATCTTAAGTATTTAATATTGTGACAAAAATCAGGGAATTTAATGAAATCTCAGCCTGTGTAGGGCAAGACCAGTAAACACTGTTGAGGCCTCATTCTGCATGCACTGCAACACAGTGCTTTCATAGACCCATGCATGTTTGACTTACCTGCCAGCAGTCCAGACCCATCTCCTATTGAAAATGTATGGAGGATCAGGTAGAGGAGAATCAAACAATGGCGACCACTTACTGTTGAGCAGCGGAAGTCTGTATAAAGCAAGAACGAGCAAGAAATCCACTTCTCTTGCAACATTTAGTCTCCTCAGTTCCCAAACGATTTAACAGCAGAATTAAAAGGAAAGATTATGTACAGTAACACAGTGGTGAGCCTCTGTCCCACATTTTTTGACTGTGTTTCAGGCATCAAATTCTAAATTTGTTCATATTTACATAATACATTTAAGTCGATTAGTGAAAACAGTAAAATTTAAATCAATTTTATTATGTGAATTAATCATATGTTGCAGACACAGCAGATACAGACTAAGTTGAAAATGCTGGAATGTTTCCTTAAGAGACCTTAATCCAATACATAGACACTAAACAACCTTGCATTTAATATCCTCACTCATTTAATCTTCTGCTTGAGCCTGACTTCAAAGTGCAAAAGGAATGAGGATCGGAGGTCAATCTGCAGCAGATGCGGCCCCAACGTGGTCAGCTTGGGGGATGCCGGAGGGCACAGACGTTCACTGTTTCGGAGATGACATCAGACAGCTGAGTCAGAAAACATCAGTGCAGCGTAATCCTTTCTGCTGTTTATTTTAATATGATTTTTTTCTACAGTCAGATGGCCTGAAACTAGATTATGAGGCAACGGAATGAAAAAAAACTTGGATTTTGTACAAAAAGCAATCAGTTTTGGAGCATGACTGAGCAGAGTGGACAAATGTGGCATAATAGAAGCTCACATGTACTTTAGAAGAGGGAGGGGCACAGGGTTAGAAAGAATTACGTAATTCAGCGACCTATTGTATGATACAGCTGTAGCTGGTGAGGCATCCCTTAGCATGTAGCACCACTCTCAGTGTTGATCTATGCAAAGCGAATGCTTGATTGTTTCCTCTGTCCTGGAAGTCGCTTTGG
>JBBPDA010121314.1:0-26360 GCA_037974385.1 Arnoldichthys spilopterus | reverse complement strand
GTTAAATATGAGTGTCACAGCAAAGGGTCTGAATACTTAGGACCATGTGAAATTTCAGTTTTTCTTTTTTAATAAATCTGCAACAATTAAAAAAATATGGGATGCTGTGTGTATATTAAGGAGGGAAAAAATTAATGTAAATGATTTTAGCAAATAGCTGCAATATGACACAAACTGAAAAATTGAAGGGGGTCTGAATACTTTCCGTACCCACTGTATATATTTTTTTCATGCTTATGAATGAATGCTTTCATCTTTTAAAGTACAGAGTCCTAATTATATGCATACATTTGATGATCATTTATTTATTTATTTTAATGGGACTGCTTTCATCCTAGAGAGAGTAAGCCATGCAGCACTGCTGGAGATCAGCTTTTGGAATCCATTACAGTGGTTATGAACAACCGGTTTATTATTCCGTTTACATCAGAAAAGCTTGATGTGGCATGGGAGGGCTACGAGCAAACTTTAAAGAGGCTTAGAGAACGTCAAACTGTGAGTAGTTTTGATTGCTATGTAATTAAAGCCACAGCTATTCATTTGCATCCCAGCTACAACCATATTAGGAAAATAACCATACACTTAAATTCAAAATGCACTTTTCAGATGTAAACTTCCCTGAAAAGGAAGGAACACTTTTTGCAGGATGTCTTAAGTTCATAACAAGTAAAAACTAAATTTAACTTACTTATTTACAACATGTTTTTATGTTTGGTTTTTCTATTATTACAGTACGTTTAGTCTGAAATTACATTTGAAAAAAGTTTTGAGAGCCTCAAAAGTCATTTGAGAATGTTTTAAAATGTTGGTTACACTTGAAAATAGTGTGATATAGTCTGATATTTTTTGAGGGGCGGGGTGGTGCGTGCAGGAGGAGTTGATGGTTTATGTTTTATAATGTTTTTTTAAAACAAATATATGGAGGACATAAACAAACTGGTTATAAGGCTAAAGTCAGCATATATGTTGCATTTGTTTAATCAGAAGGGGGAGCTCGAGGACCTTGTGAAGAGTAGAAATCAGGCTTGCAGTGTTCTCTTGTCTACCATAAATGAATATCTGCTGGAGGTGGACAATCTACCAATTACTGAGCGCCTGGAGAATCTAAAGGTGTGTAGGTGATTGTCGTTGTCTCTCTTTGGTTACTAATGAGATAACAACAATTATTGTGTATATTATATTTATTAGGACTTAAATGACATAACTAAATAGGCTTATACACACATTAGCAGCTTATCTTCACGTCTTCAGTATGTAGAAGGTTGTTTGTGGATTTGATATCTCTAGCATTTTTTCCTTTTGTCAATTTTTTTTATGAATGACAATGTTTTATTAAAAACGAACTTCATAAGGGGAGAAATTAAATGGAAAACGCAAATAAAAAAAGAAAGTAGTAATTCCTAAATTTACTTTGACTTGTATTTCATTGCAGACAATATGAACACAAAATATGTGAATATGTTTTGTCTGCTCAACTTCATTTCATTTGTAAATACACATCCTTTCCTTTCATTCAGACCTGTAACACATTCCAAAAAAAGTTGGGACAGGAGCAATTTAGGGCTAGTAATGAAAGAAAATTATTGAAATGTTTAAAAACAATGTTCCTCAGAAAGATATGAAGAGATTTGGATATTTCACCTTCAACAGTTCATAACATAGTTAAAAGATTCAAGGAATCTGGAGGAATTACAGTGCATAAAGGACATGGGCGCAAGCCTAGGCTGAACAACCGTGATCTCTGATCCCTCAGGCGGCACAGCATCAAGAATTGTCATTCATCTATAAGTGACATCACCACATGGGCTTAGGACGACTTTTGCAAACCTTTGTAAAGTACCACAATACATAGTTGCATCCACAAATGCCAGTTAAAACTGTGCCCTTCGTTAACAGTGTCCAGAAGTGCCATTTGGGATGGACCATCACACAGTGGAAACCTGTACTGTGGTGAGATAAATCAGTATTTCTGGTATTTCTTTGGGAGAAATGGACACTGTGTGCTCCGGACCAAAGAACAGGATCATCCAGACTTCCCAGCAACAAGTCCAAAAGCCAGGGTCTGTCATGGTATGGGGTTGTGTCAGTGCCCTTGGAAAAGGTATCTTGCACTTCTCTGATGGCACCATTAATGCTGAAAAGTACATAGAGATTTTGGAGCACAATATGCTGCCCTTCAAGAAGACATCTTTTCCAGGGACGCCCATGCATATTTCAGCAAGACAATGCAAAACCACATTCTGCACATGTTACAAAGTCCTGGCTGCAGAGGAAGAGAGTATGGGTAGTTCACTGGCCTGCCTGCAGTACTGACCTGTCTCCAATAGAGAATGTGTGGCGCATTTTGAAGCGCAAAATGTGACAATGAAGACCCCATACTGTTGCCCACCTTAAGACTTGTTTGCAGGAAGAATGGGACAAAATTACACCTGAATCACTTGGTGTCTTCAGTCCCTAAACGTCTTTTAAGTGTTGGGAAAAGGAATGGTAACATTACAAAGTGGTAAATGCTTTACTGTCCCAACTTTTTTTGAAATGTGTTGCAAGTCTTAATGACAGGAAAGGATGTATATTTACAAATGAAATGAAGTTGAGCAGACAAAACATGACACATTTTGTGTTCATATTGTCTGCAGTGAAATACAAGTCAAAGTAAATTTAGAAATCACTACTTTCTTTTTTTATTTGTGTTTTCCATACCGTCTCAACCTTTTCTGATTTTGGGGGTTGTATGTTTGGAGAAGGGAGGGTTACATGTATGAGCCCAAGAACTCCATAACAACTGTTAAGTGCACAGGTGGAGGCATCATGATATGCATTGAAATATGAATGGAGTGATGTGATGTTTATTTAGTAAATATTTGTTCCACTCACTGCAGTGTGATCTTGTTTGTGAAGGAACACTGTTAATACCCCAATTGTCTATCAACTTTTCAACAGGAAGTTACCTTATTGCTGGAGCCAGTGTTCACTATTGACCGTAGTGATTCAATCCCAGCAGATGACGTTGACGGCCTGGCTTTTGAGAAATTCTGTGAGTGGAAGAATCAAAAGAATCAGAACTATAGAAGTGTGCAACAGGCAACGGATAAAGCCCTTCGTGCTCTGAGTGACTGGGCAGCAAACACCAGCAAGGTACACATCAATACCTGACAGGAATCTGCAAAGTTGTTATTAATATAGGAAGATAGCTGTTGTCCAGTTGATCAGAGTAAATATCAGGTCTGAGTGTGCAGTAAATTAGCTTTGTTACTTGTGACCATACAACACTTATCATTGCATATATGAACCACTGCATGAATAGTTGGTTGGCACTCACCAGCCATATACATTACATCAGTGCTCCCTGTAAGAAATGGTAATTACCAAACCCGTTCCAGTGACATTTCAAGTGCCTAAAATTTTTATTTTATTTTAATTTTTTTTATTTTATTTTTTGTCTGTTGAATAGGGAAAATCGGTTTTAACTACAGTGCACCAGCAACTTGGACATAAAGGACATTTTAAAGCCCCACTTTAAAGCTTATTTTAGTTAATATTTTAAAAATGGTTTTAGCTTCTTATTTTGGTCAATTCTTGCTGTGATTTATTTGTGTTTCATTTATTTTTCTTCTTTTACCGTGTGCTTTAGTGTATATGGTTAAGATGACCAAGCTCTACTTACTTTTACATTTCATATTTTGTAATTGAATGTTTAATTTTGTTTGTCATATGGGTTTAAATTTATTACATTTAATTTTGCACATATTTTTCCCTTTTTTTGTTTTTAATCTCAGTATATTATGTATTGTAACACTCCATTACATTGGAAATGAGTCGCCCTCAATGCACTCAGTCTAAATAAAAGTTGATTGACTGAACTTCAGTTCTTCCCTGTGGTTGAATTCTATAATATTTAAGTATAATTATGTCTCTAGTTTTTCTGCTTGACGGAGAAGACTACTGTGACCCTGGATGCTGTTGCCAAAGGCATGGAGGATCTCCTGAAACAGGCTGAGTCCAGTGTGTGTGAGGAGTTGAAGATTAATCTTTTTGTAAGTGTCAGTCTTCTTTTATACCAACATGTACTTTTTCAGATTTTTCAGTTTATATTACGAAAGGAATATATCAGTCCTGATCAGTTTTTATTGAGTAATATTTATCTTATGTACCCTTTTGCATTTTGAATGTTATCAGCTAGTGTAAATTACATTTATGAAGCTTTTCTAATCTCAGTCAGGTCTGTTTCACATTAATTGCTCAGTGCATTTCACAGGAACAGGATGTTGAGGGGATGAAGATGATGTCAAATGCTTTTCTTAAAGTAATGCAACACATTGGAAAAGAGCAGCATCTACTGTGTGGCATTAGAGAGAAATATGAAGTGAATAAAAAGGTAGGAAAAGCACTTTTGGCCTCTGCCTATTGTAATCAGTTGTTCCATGTTGGTAATGGGACTGCTATAAGCAATCAGCCATAACATCAACACCATCTGCCGAATATTGAGCAGGTCCCCCTCATGCTGCTGAAACAGCTCAGACTGTGGTGTGAGGTGTGTTCTGACACCTCTCTGTCAGAGTCAGCATTCACTTATTAACCACATTAGCTGTTCTGTAGGGTCATATCAGACAGACTAGCCTTCACTTCCTATATGCATCAGTGGCCCTTGGGTGCCCATGGTCTTGTTGCTGATTCACCACTTGTCCTTCCTTGGATCAGGTTTGGTAGGAACTGACTACAGCACACCTGGAAAACTCCACAAGACCTGCTGTTTTAGAGAAGCTCTGAGCCATCACAATAAGGCTCTTGTCAAAGTGGCTCTTTTCCTTACGCTTGCCCAGTTTTCCTGCGTCCAACATGTCAACTTCAAGAACTGACCGTTCACATGCTGTATGATATATCCCACCCCTGATAAGTACCATTGTAATGAAATAACTAGTCAGTTATTCACTTTACCCATCAGGGTGGTGTTAATGTTATGGTGGTGGTGGTGGTGGTGGTGGGGTTCTGAAAGCTCTTTTAATGATTAAGATATGTTTAAGAATTTAAGCTCAACCCAATGATGTCTTTAAAGCACAGATCACAAAATGGCTTAGATGAAAATGGATATTCAGTAACACTGTTTCAGTTCCACACAATGTCTCTTGTGTTGTATATTCCCCTAATACTATAGGAAAGGGAGGGGTCTAACCTAAAACATTTGATACCAGTTTAAGCAGGAGATGCTACAGTGGCAGAACAACGCTCCAAAAGCTGATAAGCTCTTGCATGTAAAGAAACGCATCAAGAGCCTGCGTTCACAGCTGCGCTGGAAACTAGTGGAAGTTGGTTGTCTGGAAGAGGTAACTTTAATAATATTATGTAGCCTGGTTACACACATTAAACATATAGTTACATTTTTATTCTACATATTTTTCAAAGTTTATGCATCATTCATTAATTTATTCATTGGTTCATTTAGTCGTTAAGATGGAAACGTGGGGAGTGCATTGTACATACACATTATATACTTTAATGCAATAGTGGTGATCGTAACCAAAGCTCACAATGTCTACAGTGCAAATGCCGACATTTTATTTACTGTTCACAACCACAATTGAACTGCATGGTTTTCATCGTTTTATGTGTAATTTTCCTAATGGTAAAATAGTGCAAAATCTGAAAAAAAATGCAATATGAATGTCTCTTTCCGGAATGTTTTTTTTTTATTATTTTTAATAAAATTTTTAGGGCAAAAGCTTCCCCTTGAGTCTATTGTTAGTGTATATCATTTTTTATTTAATGTGACCGCTTCAAGTGTCTGATTCCCATAACCACTGCTGTGAACAATTCATCAGTAGTATTACATATGTCTTAACAACTGATTTATGCAGCTTGGCTAGCTAAAGTATTTTGCTACAGTGTAACTAAACATATTTCACCCCTCTATATCTCTCAAGCATAAGGAACTAGAGAATTATCTTTTATATAAATGTTCTTAATTAACACTTTAAAGAAATTATTTATCCTATTTTTAGATATATATATAAACATACTTACTTACTTACTTACTTACTTACTTACCTACCTATCAGGGCAGTTAAAGTAGAAGCAGTTGGTTGTAGAAGAGATTAAACTCATTCACTTTCCCAACATGGTCCGGTAGTTCATGGCTTATTATTAGCAAAGCAGGATACAATTTTAACAGGAACCTAAGTGTCCATACAGACATTCTTTTAGAATGTCATGCAGTTTGTATTCTCCTCAGTATCCTCTTCATGTGCTTCCTGCAGAACACTCCAGTCAGTGAACCCAAACTGTCCCTAAGAGCATTTTCAGCTTCATTTCTGAAGGGGCATGTAGTTGTGGGTTGTAAACCAGATTGTGTTCAGGAGGGGAGTGGTTTGGAAGCATCCCTCACATTTGCCTAAAGAAGGTCACTTGTCTTGTTCTTCCTAGTGGGACAATCAGCATACTGAAAGAAGGAAGTTAGAGTTGAGACCAGTGTGGTATGTTTGAAATCTCCAGAAATGACAGTGAAAGCTTCTGGGTGCTGTGTCTGAGGTTTTGTAATGGTTGCAAGTATGATGTCACATGGCGTCCCTGTGTCTGCCTGGACCATAAACAACAACAGGAGGAATGGCGTGAGAACTCTTGGGCATATAGTATGGACCGACGCTCACAGTTGAATGTCCCTTCAGCAGATTGTTTCCTTTAATGTTTCATGCCCTTGATTACACCATCTGATGTTAATGAACACTGCGTTCCCTCCACTTCAGCATTTGACACTACGTTTAGCTGTTACATTTACATGTATCTGAAGTAATCTTGAAAAGTAAATCAGTTTTATTCTAGGTATGTGTTTCTTAAATAATGCACTGTTTCAACCTTCCAACTCTTTAGATATTAACGAGGCATTTTGATCAGCATAGGAATAGTTTGACACTATAGCAGTATCGCCTCCATGGAAACTGCATTATTTGACTGAGCAGTACTGATCAGTTTACCGCTGTCTTTGACAGGCTGATGAGCTGGATCTGCCTGAGATTCTAAAGAAGAAAGAAGAGATTGCAGAGACCAGGAATGCACTATTTGAGGAAATTAGACATGAGAAAGAAGAATGTGTAAGCTAGTAACACACTGAGACTGCTCTGCAATCTACAAGAAATATGGCAGTGACTGTTTTGTGTTGTTTTGGGTCTGCATTCCAGCACAATGAATGAAGCAGCAGCTTTGAGGTAAATGTGCAAAATTTGAACTTTAATTCAGGATATTCAGATCTGTACTGAGTGAACGTTACAGGAATTGTAACCTTTTCATTTCAGGTAACCTACACATTCAGCATGAACAATTTTGAAATCTTCCAAATTACTAATGCAGGTTATTTGTTGACTGTTTTAACCAGATTGAACCAGATGCTGAGTGTTATTTCCTGGTGATCACCTACAAAGCCTGTAGTCTGTTTACTCTTCAGTAAATAAAGTATATGTGGCTCCACCTCAGAAAAATACTCTGTGGTAAATAGCAATTTAACTGGTATTATTTAGCTTTAATAAATGCTTTTAATAACACTTTTGGTCATTTCAAATATACTATTTTTGCACATAATATTAATGATGCACTGTTATTTGTATATAGTGTGTCCTCTGAAAGATTCAGAATGGGACTTAATTGGTAAAAAAAAAATCACATTTGTGCAAAGCTGCTTGAATTCCATTCCTGCTGCAAAATGTGTTTTGAGCTGGTTTTTTGGTGAAACTGATGCTCCTGTCAGCAGAGAGGCTGTTTGGAACAAAAGGATAGCAGAGTAGATAATGCATTCATAGCACGCACAGGAGAATCAACCACAATCAGCCACAACATCAAAAACACAGGCCGGTGAAGTGAATAAGATTGATCCTGTGACAAATGCACCTGTCTAGGGGTAGAATATATTAGGCAGCAAGTGAACAGTCAGTTCTTGAAGTTCACATGCTAGTAACAGAAAAAACTGGTGAGCAAAAAGATCTGAGCAACTTTGACAAGGGCCATAGTGTGATTGCTGGATTACTGGGTCAGAAGCCTCTCCTAAATGTCAGACCTCATGGGAGAGTTCTTGGTATGTAGTGGTTAGCACGTACCAGAAGTGGCCCAACGATGCACACCCGGTGAACCAGCAACAGGGTCATGGGCACCCAATTGATGCTAATTGGGAGCAAAAGTTAGCCTGTCTTGTCCAGTCCTGCAGAAGAGCTACTATAGGACAAATTGCTCATAAAGTTTATGCTGGCTGTGATGGAAAAGTGTCCGAACACACAGTGCATCACCGCCTGCTGTGTATGGGGCTGCATGGCCATGGTCAGAGTTTCCTTGCTGACCCCTATCCACCATCAAAAGCATGTACATTGGGCATGTAAGCATCAGATATGGACCACATAGCAATGAAAGAAGGTGATTAATCAAATTTTGTGGCTCGAGTGTTGGTCTTGTAATTGAGGCCTGCAGTTTCGACCTCTAACCGTTCCTGTAAGGTTCACTCAGCTTAATCGCTTTCCATTATTTGTCACATCAAACAAGTCATGATTTTTTTCTCTTGAAACCAATTATTTCTTTTAAAATATGCTGGAGCACAGAGCCTAAAACAATGGTTCACTTTGATTTCTGACTGCATATGCACTGTATATGATTATATTACATAACGGAAGTTAAACCAGTCCTGAGGAATATGCTGGTAGTTAATGCATACAAACTGGCATGCATTTACTTATTGGGTAATAAATATTATTGCCATGTAGTTAAAACTCTGTGAGCTGGTGAAAGGAAGTTTCCCCGAGCTTGTGCAGCTCTATCCTGAGGCGGAAATCAGCAGTTACCTGGTGAGTTCATTCATAGTCATCTTTTATTATATGTATTTTCCTCTTTTGAAGCAGTGTATGTACTCGAAATTGGTTTTTAGTTGATCAAACGTTTTAAATCATGTCCTGCTGTCTGTTCCCTGATCTTCCCTGTTCAGTACTGCACATTTTATGTTGTGATATTCGGGGTTTCTTTATTATTTTATTTTATTTATTTAAAAAAAAAACTCACCTGATCAACAATTTTGGTTCAGATTTTCATTTTTGTGATGGTTTTTGGTTATGATTTGTGCTTATGTACTGTCAGAGCTCAGAGGGACTCTTAATGCAGAACTTGGACAGAGACATATTTGATGCCGAGCCAATGAGGGAGTTGAGTGGGCGGAGGCCTTTGGTGTGCACTGAATTCCAGGGCCAGAAGGTGGTGCTAAAGGTAACATGAACTGATGCTTGGGTTAAGCTTTCCAATTTGCTTTTATTTTTACCTATACTTGGATTGTTGGGTAAACAGCACTAACATGAAAAATTATAGGTAATTATTAGTACTGAGAATAACCCCTAAACTGTTTCTCCCCCCCCCCCATTTCTTTACAGAATTATCCCACTTATTAGTAATACCTGCCAATCCATCCTTCAGTCATCCTAAAATATGACTGTAATGTAGTTAGCTGTCCCTAGAGGAATCATAAATTGTTTTAGGTTCATATTTACCTCCTTTTTTTCCTCAAAGGGCTACTCCGTGGATGAGGAGTCAGAGGTTAGGATGCTGGAGCAAGCAGCCCAGTATCACAGAGCTCAGAGACAGAACCCCTCTGCCGCTGTACCTCTGCTGGGCCTGTTTTTTGGCAAGGTGATGTCTGTTTACAGCACACACTCACTGTGTATTTCGTATGCTCTCCTCTACTTGTTACTGAAAATCTGAGGTGCTTTAGGTGTATGAAGTAATCCTTTGTTTTAGATTTGTCTTTCTTTAAAAGAGTCCAGTTTAGAAATATTCACATCATTGTCTCCAAACATTATTCTGTTGTAAGCTATTTGACACCTGGTTTTGTTCAACTTTTGAACACTCGAGCAACACAGTAAAAAATGCTGCTCTGGTCAATTCCACTTTCTCTAAGGTTTTCTGCTGTCCACACCTGATCAGACAAAGTGGTGAAAACTCCTTCCACAACAGTTTAATGTAAACACATTTCTTCAAATTCTTCGTGATCAGTAACCATGCAGAATGTGTTTCAGACGGATCCTCTGGCATACATCATGGTGCCGTATTTCTCTACTGGGAGCCTCCGGGCAACACAGAAAATCAAACCATTCGTGCCCTCTGTAAGTGTTCTTCATTAATTATTTAATTAATTATTGGTCAGTGATGTTCACATAAAATACTGTCTTCAAAACATATTTGGTGATTTAATGCCATGTCTATGATAAGAAGTACCTTTAATCTTGTTTTAAAATAAACTTTTTTTAGGCTAATAGTAAAAATCATGTAAAGTTGTGTAACGTTCCCAAAACAATATTTAGTAAAGTCTTATATAGTATGTTTCTTTAAAAATAAAAAAGTGGTGAAATATTTTTGTTTTAAAAAACAGGATTTCTTTTCAGTTGAACCTGGTGTCATTATGTGACTCCACTTTTGTATTTGCCCTTTCAAACTAAAAGCCCTTCACAGAGATGTGCAAATGTGACTTCAGGACGTTTCATAGTGGTCACCCATTGAGCGTGAGATGTAAAATCAACTCTGCAAGAAATTGGGCAAAACCAAAAATAATATAAACAGTACATAATGAATTTAAATAAAAATCATTCTTACAAAATTGTGTTTTATTTAAGGAATAGTATATTGTTTAAAAAAGATATGGGGCAACATTTGCGTTGACCTTAAAGAAAGCAAAGGAATATTGTTTGCGTGAGAAAAAAATCAAATTATTGATCGTAGCCCCTAGGAACTCCATTGAACTCTGTGGTGTAAATATGAGGTTACCTCCATGCAAAATTCCATTGTCATCCATCAGCATGATTAAAATCAAAGAGCTGTCAACTCAAATGAGACCGAAGGTTGTGAACCTGCACAGATTAGGAAATGGTTTTAGAAGATAAAGTGTAGTAGTCATTTTGTGCCTGAACTTTCCCGCATTTTTATTATCCATATCATTATCATGTCTGGTGGAAAAATGGGACTTCAAACAAAAAAAAAAGTACCTGATCTCTAATGTCAAAAATGGTGTAGGAACTTCAGTGATAAAATGAATCCGTTCCATGCCAACAGGTCTTTGCACATATTGTCTGCCTCTGCTAGAGGACTGAAACTTGGCAGTGGGTGGACGTTTCAGCAAAATAATGACCCTAAGCACACATCAAAATGCACACAGAAATGGTTGAGGGAACACGTAATAAACGTGTTGCATTCACTCTGTTTCCAAATGTGTGAACCCAATTTAAAGTTTGAGGTGTACTGAAGAGGACTGTACATAAGTCCTAGTGCATAAAACCCAGAACAGTCAGTAAGTTCTATCAGTAGATGTTATACACCAAAGGCTGCTGCAAATATTAATTAAGGCCATGCCACTGGAAAATTGTTTCACACCACCATGTCAAATAAAAATATGCAGCTTACCCTTATGTTATGTTATTTCAATGAGGGTGCCAGGAATTTTCTTGAAAATATTTGTCTCTTTTTTTAAGCAAAAATACCCCACCAATATTTATAAAACTAACAAATAAAATGAACCAAAATTAGTACAATGAATACTTCCGCATGAATCCAGCACATGCATTTCACATCATTGTTTAAATTGAATTAAAATGAATAGTTTAAATGTTGACCACCTTGATTATTCTTGCTTAGTTTCTTTTTTATTCTGCTTCTGTTTTATTGCAAACGAGCACAAAAGTTATGAATGTGTATCTCTCCGCTATCTGTTTAGGAGATTGGGAAGGTGATGAGAGGAGTTCTTGTTGGGCTAAAGAGTTTGCATGCAGCTGGTATCACCCATGCCTCTCTGAACCCTAGTAATGTGTTTGTCCTCCACCGAGAACAAGGACTTGTAGGAGATTATGATTTTACAAAGACACCAGTGAGTAACACATGTGCCCTTCTCTCTTACTCAACTGCAAACCTGTGGGGAAAACTAGACCCATGTTAAATAACTGTACTCCCTAGGGTTATATATCACTAGGACTGGAACCACTGATTAAGTCTCAACACATCTGGCTCTAACATTAGGAGGCTTGAAGTTGAATAGGTGTGGTAGTTTAATTCTACATAATCTGAGCAGGGACAGGGACATGAACTTAAAAGAGCTAATGTGCAAATGTTTCCACGTCTCTTAATGCAATGTTTCAGCATTTACATATAAACCTTAAGACGTTCCAAATAATCTTATGGTGATATCTCATGATTTACCTGAAAACTGTGAAATTAAGCAGGTGCAGATATGACAACCAGCTAACTGACTTTCTATGTCAAACCACAACTTTTTGGGACTTGTGGAATGCTGTGTATATGTCTGTGTGGTCTCTTCATTTCAGGAGCAGAGGGCTGTAGACAGTGGCATGGTGGCTGGCTCGGTCAGTTTGGTGGCTCCAGAGTTGAGGCAGGGTGAGATGCCTTCCACCACCACCGACATGTATGCTTTTGGAGGCCTCATGTTCTGGGTAGGATGGGGCAATGATGGACTGCTCAGCATTTTTTGTGGTTTGCTTGTTTTTTTTTTTTTCACTGTTTATTATTGTAAATCAACTTAAACTTGTGAACGAAAACATTTTCTGCTTGCAGCTTTTTGCTCCAGATTACAATGGAATTGTGGGAAATGAGCAACAAGCCCCAGAATTTACTGGACTTCAGCAGGTAGTTGAATATTTACTCTTTTAAGGATTTTAGTTTCCATAAAGAGCTTTTATTTACTCATAAAAGTCTAATGAAATATGCCTCTTACAGGATGTCCAAAGCCTCCTCTCAAAGCTGCTGGTATGTTCTGGAAGATTAACTGCTCTCGAAGCCCTGGATGATGACTACTTTATCACTTGAACACTAAAACTATTGTGATCCAGAAAGTAACATTTTTTGTTTGTGGTGTTGATGGAAAAAGACGAGCACTTCTACTAAATCTTTATATTTTGTTCAAATAAATATCATTAGATGCTTAGAGGAACTCTTTGGTTATGTCAGAATGTTAAAGTAAAAAATGTTTTTTCCTCTTGAGAATTATGTGAAAGTTCACCTTGTTCTTTGACGTCTGGGTCAGAGATGTCGGGCTGTCACCTTCACTGTGTCACCTTCTGAAAATGTGCCTCTTAGAAATTGCTCAGGTTAGAAATTGGCGTCATTACATTGGATTGTTTCACTCTCAAAGTTTATCACAATAACTGTATGATACGTTTCTATTGATTGTAGTGATTACAATTTTTAGCTGTTTAGTTTCCATTTACAGCTGGTCTGTCATATTGAAAAACATTAGCTTTTGTTCCCTTGTTTATAAACAATGCGAATAGGACAAATATGATGTGGTTCTTTCACACATACACGCACTTGCTTCTTTCAGACTTCAGGAAACTGAAACACTTGCATGTTGTTAAACTTCAGTCTCTTCAAAGTGTTTAAATCATAAAATTAAGCATAAATTAGTGAGAATTTGTATATGGAGTTAACATGTTTATAAAGTAAGAGGTCAGTGCCTTATACCTTATTCACAGTTCTTATTCTTTTTACATTTTTAGCCAAATCCAGTAAATATGCAGCTAACACTCATCATTAAACAGGCTGGAAGCACAGGCACAGGGTTGAGGAGTCGTTAAGCATAGGGAAGTACATGCTCTATAGGCTTTTACTCCATTTTTGTTTTTGTTTTTCCCTCGGCTGTTTTTGCACTGGTTCCTTTTTCAACCTAATTTTGCTCTGAAGACAGCCTCAGAAAGCAAATAAAACCTACAATTAAGACCAGCTGCCTTGTGACTGGGACTGAATATAGCAGAACAGAGTAGCCTAATAAACTGTTCAGCAGTCAGCTCCTCAAGTCATTTTTTTTGGTGTTCTGAATGTGCTGCTTTTCTAAGCTGTTCATTTGATACAGATGAACATACTTTTGGATAAAAGCTGGCATCCTGTGCAGATGAAGAAGCAAATAAGTGGTATCCAAGTACATTTGGAGTTCACTGATGTATGCTTTTAAGTCAGGGTTGTTCTTTTGTGACATGTAGGAAAGGCTTAAAGAGGGAGCACTCACCAGACTGTGAAAAGGAGGGAAAAGATGTGTGGAAGAGAATAAACCATCTAGATCTGTCATTTGAATACACTTCTAAACTTTGCTCTAACAGAAGCATTTCAGGAACTTTTAGTGAACCAGTTTATAGCATAAAAAGTAGCCGTTGTGTTATGAGCAAGCTGCGACTTATTTGTGTAATGCATGTGATAGCCTATATCTACTTACTTTTCAGCAGAAAATACTACATTAAACTCTTTGGTATTTTACTCTGAGTAACTGCTTAAAAAGAAACATTTCTGCAGGCAACATCGGTTTTATGGGAAGCAAAACAACAGATTCACCTTTTACCCCTATTTTTGACCTGGATTTACAATGGTAATTAAATTGTTGGACAGATGCGTAGCTGTTGTACTAAATACTGCCTCCACCAGTCCTCATCAGCATGTCTGGTGCATCTTCTATCTTTGTTTTTGTTCTGCTTTTGAAAATTTGCCTTGTCATAAGGACACAAAGGAACTGTGAGGAATGCGTCAGTGTGGAAATGTAATACTTCAGAAATGGAAACAGACATATCTACGCCGAAAACACTAGAGGAGAATGTAGATGAAAGCATCTGTTTACTTTTCCTCTGGCACAGATCAGTATCTAAACTTTCATCAAAATGACAAACATGACAAATGTTCTGCCTCTTTTTACAAGATACAGTTGATTCCAAATGTGAGCCCATAAATGTGATTTCTCTGTTTTGGAACATGTCCCTTCTGGGTGGATATTACAGAAGATGTGGTGACATTGTGGTGAGGATCTGATTGTATTTTTTAGGTCATTCGTTAGGTCAGGCTCTGATGATGGATAATTAGTTCTGCATCACAAACATCACTCCAACTCTTACCTAAGGTACTGATTAGAACGGTTATCACCGGTTTCACCTGTTGATCTTTGGCCCGTATGGTTATAACACCACCTGTCTAATATTGAGTAGGCAGCTCTGACTGTGCACTGTCTTCTGACATCTCTCGATCATAGTCAGCATTCACTTTTGTGCAACTGGAGCTCCTTTCTGGGATTGAAACAGACAGACTTGCACTACCCACATGTACCAATGAGCCTTGGGTGCCCATGAACCTGTCGCCAATTCACTAGTTGTCCTTTGGATTCTCTTTGGAAAGTTGTAATTACTGCATACCTGGAACACTCCACAAAACCTGCTGTTTTGGAGATGCTCCGAATTGTCTAACCATCACAATAAGGCCCTTGTCAAAGTGGCACAGATTCTTGCGCTCACCCATTTTTCCTGTTTTTCAAGATTTCAAGAATGGACTGTTCACTTGTTGCATTGTAATTAAAAAACTAGATATTCAATGTTATTCCCTTTTACCTTTATTAGGTACAGTAGGTGTACTTTGCAGGAGTACTGTTTCTGACTGTAGCCCAGCTGTTGCTGTACATTTTATTGGCTCCCTCCACCTAACACTAGGGCCAACACTGACCAATTCATTTCTAGGTGGAGGAACCATCTCAACACAGCAATGACACAAACATGGTATGGCATAGAATGTGCCTGTGTTGACTTGCTGAGTCACCTTGTAGCCTTTTTAGTCTAGGCTTAAGCATGAAATCAGTGAGGCTAAGCCTCTATAATTGCAAGCCTATGTCAAAATGTTGGCATTGTTGCGAAATGAAAACTGAATATCATTTTGCCTTTAAAGAACTGATTATACAGGAGGACAGTGAACACAAACATGAGCCTGATTCAGTGGTAAAAATGAAAAAAAGCATTATAGTCTGATGAATCATCTTTACCATTTTCTGACATTCAGATGAGTGTATACCTCACTTTCTATTGTCAACTCTTTGGTTGTCAGCATAATGGATCTATGATGGTGTGGGTGGTATGCAATATGATGGTGTGGTAGATGAGCAACATGAGCCTGTTTAGAAGCCTGGATGCACCTTATTAAGCATGTACCTGTGATCAAAGGTGATGACCCTATACATACTACTACATTATTTGAGAAAAACCTTTATGAACAGCAGGGTGAAGACGGTCTAAAACGGTTTAATCCTGTACCTCCAGCAATGTGACTTTTTAGGGGTAGCAGTACAGAAGTCACCGCCTCTAAAGCTCACAAAAAAACGTAAAATGCATGATTGACATGGCCCTCCCTGTAATGCTGTGAAAGTGCTGTGTGTGTGCAGTATAAAAACTCTCAGTGTGAGCTCTAGGTGCCAGAACCACCGTGGCTGCTCTGTCAATCTCAGCATCAGTTTCATCACTAAAAGCTGTAAGTACCTTAACTCTGATGTTATCATTTACTTATTCCTGTCAGTATAACCTTCGTAGAGATTCATAGTTACTTTTAATAGTGTTGCCGCTATAGTCTACAAAATAATATCAATGTCTCCTAATGTTTGTCTGACAGTAAGCTGTCCAATGAGATTTTTTTTATGTCCTCAGCAACCTGTATCTTCTGGCTTTGTGCTCCAGATGCAGACTCGAGTGATGATGTCTCTTGGAATTGCACTGCTGATGTTAACTACAGGCAGTGCCTACCCACTGAAACCATCCAATCCTGGTGAGAATGTACCTGCTGAAGAGCTGGCCAAATATTATACTGCCCTGCGACATTACATCAACCTCATCACGCGACAAAGGTAAAATGTTTAAATGTTGTGTATGATGGAAGCTGACTATTGTAGATACACTCTTGTTTTAACCAAACTAATTGAAAGCGATTGTCCCCGTTCTGTCCAATGTTCTAAGCTGCTGGGTATTTGATTCTCTGTTACTTGAGTTTGCACAGCTGACTGTCCTCACCTTTCGTAGGTATGGAAAAAGATCCAGCCCCAATACTCTGTTCTCTGACCTTCTGCTGACAGAAAGCACAGAGAGTATCCCACAGTTGTGGTATGGAGACCCCACTGATGACAGCAGAATCAGGTTTGATTAAGTTCACAAATGTCAAATGTTTTTCTTACCAAATAAGTGGTTCCAAACTGTTCTCTTTTATGCTGGGAAGCAAAAGCCATATTGTATCAGCAGATCATCAGGCATATATATATGGAGATGTAATTGCTTTTAAAATTATATAATTTGTGTTTCCAAATTTGTCTCTTTCTAGACCTGATTTAAAGATGTGGTGATCTACCATGTGCCTGTAACCCGACAAACAAGAATTCCACCACCACAAAGACTAAAAGCATGAAATTACTTTGTGCCCTTGACCCTAGCATGGAAACTTCACTTTCAACACTAAGTTCTGTCATTATTTATTGTATTAATTAATAATTAATTGTATAGAGAATTAATTAAATGTTTCATTGTATTTGGTCACTAATTTCAGTCCTTTTAGAAGTCAATGTAGAAGAAATCTTGTAATTAAGTGGCCTTCAGCTATAGGCACTAGCTAAGTGTTCTAGATTGAACACAAGACGGTATTTTCCAATGACGTAATGTGGCATACTTTATGCAAGAAAGTAAGTTAACTTTATTTGTATGTAGATGGTGTAAAATGGCACATTTTGTATAAATTTAGTGTGTATGTATACAATCACACACACCAATCAGCCACAAAATTAACACCACAGACAGGCGATGTGAATAAATTTAATAACCTTGTGGCCATTTTTTTCTTGTAGCAAATGCATCTGTCTGGCTCAAAACTTCTCTGTAACAGCAGGTCAAGTGGGGTCTACTTAGTATTCAGTGGTCATGATCTACCAAAACTGATCCAAGGAGGGACTGTTAGTGAACAGGCTCGGTGATTGGGTGGGAAAGCTAGCCTGTCTCATCTGATTCCAAAGAAGAGCTACTGTAGTAAAAAAAGTTCCTGATGGCTATGGTTGAAAAGTATTATAGTGTACCACAGTCAGAGCTAATTTTTTGGAAAGGGAGGGGGCCTATACAATATTAAGATAAGCTAAGATAAACCTTTATTAGTCCCACAAGTGGAAAATTTGCATTGTTACGGCAGTACACAAGGTAAGAGCAGCAAAAGAGTGGTAAAGCAATAGATATATTTAAAAAAAAAAACTATACAGCACAATAAGAAAGTAAACTTTACAAAAAATAGACAGTGTAAGAAGTATTGTATATAAATCTATATGTGTATAAGTTGCACCTATTTTACACAGAGAAAAACAGAAGAATATTGCACAGTGAAAAAATATTGCACATGAGACATATTGCACATTAAGTGAACATTCCACTTCCATATTAGACAAGTGGTTTTAATGTTCTGGCTGATTGGTGTATAAATTCATGCACAAATTTTTATTGAAATTTCAGTGCTATATGATGATTAAATTGCTAGTATATCGCCAAAATCATTGTGTGTTCATTTCTTCTATATAACTATGCAGTGCGTTTTGAAATGAAGCATCTGCTATTAACCGATTTACTTGCTGCGTGAAGCACTAGACGTAGTTTTGGCGCCCTCTTCTGGCCACAAACCTCAGTGACCACACGATGTTCACGGGCACCTAGCCACAAAACCTGTCGGAAACACTCCAGTATTCACATATTCATGTTCCAATCCTCTATTCACTCCAAACTTTTTTTTTTTTATAACCACACAAATTCATCGTAGCGCTTTACGCAGATTAGGATGTGGGCTAATCCCGTTTATGTGACCTTGACACATGAGCACCCCACGTGACACGTTTAAATGAATAAGCAGATGGGCGCTGATCTTCAGTAAATACATCAAATAAACAAATGCCCAAATCTGTTGCTTCTAAATAGCGTGGAGCACAGGGCAACCGCGTTTTTTAGGACGCGATCTGACCGGCAACCGCCGCCGTGTGCGTTTGGGCAGCTGCGGCGCCTCTTCGTTGCTTTGTCGTGGCGACGCCGGTGCGCCCTCCTCACGCCTGGGTGGATGTGGCGTAAACGAACTTAAGCTGCTTTTCTGGTGGGAAATGAGCCTTGTCTGTGAGCTGGAGGGGGGAGTGTCCTTGCTCTGTCACTGAGCTGAGTCGTCACTAATCGGGGCCAGGCTAAAGCTCTGACTGACAGCGCAGGATGAGCGCTTTCTGCAGGCTACTGTGAGACCTGTGGGGGCAGAGGTGGGAGGGGGGTTGCTTGAGCCCATTTTTACCGGGACAGGACCACACGGGAATACCGGGTAAGTGGTGTGGCTCATTTCGTTTCGTTTACACCTTTTTTTCATTTGCGCCGCTATGACCACGGCAAGCCTGTGCCATGGGCCTACACGTGGCCGTGTGTTCACTCGCACCGAGCCACTTTTGAGCGCTAACCAGCTGAATCCAGTTACGTTAGCAGGGCTGGCTAATAATAACCAGCTGATCGCGGCAGGCTAGCTCGGTCAGTCGCCGCGAACAGTCCCTTAAACCAGTGACACGTGGAAAACGGGCGAGGGGCGCGTGTGTGCACGAGAGTACGGCGGGCAGATCGGGGGTTATAGTAGTTCGGGTGAACTTTTTGTTGGTGTAAACAGTGATAGCACGCCGCGAGGCTAGCCCGTCCCCGTGCATTCACTGGCTGAACACGCGAGCTAGCTGATGTAGCTACGCGGCTTCCCGAAAGTTGAATGGGAAGCGGAACATGGCGCACACGTGCAGCCGCCGCTCGTGCTCTAAACAGCACACGCGCCCACTTGGGTTTACTTTCACCAGCTCGGGTAAGAAATAAGGGGCACATCGCGTGGCAGGGAAGCATTTACCCCTCGCTACAGGTCGCCGTTGAAACTCCGTGAGATTGCACAATCCAGACGTGCGCGTGTTTCAGCGTGGTTCGTAGCCCCGAACCCTTCCCCGAAGGCGAGTCTCCCTCCGCAGTTCCGCGAAGTAGTGTTCGTTCTCATGTGCGTCAGTGCTTGGCCCCCGCGTGTCTCGGCTTGTGCGCCGCCGCGCCCCGGCACTCCTGGCTTATTCCCCCCGCAGTGTAAGGGCTGCCGTGTAGACGTGTTCGGAGATACTGTGCCTCCCATGTAAACGCGCCAGATACAAGTTTTTAGGTGAAACGAATCTTCCCCGGTTATGGGTTTGACCCTCTATATCACACCGGGGCTCCGCAGACGCTTCTAGCGCGTTTTCTCGGAGGAAATGTCCGGCGATCTCCCGTCCGGCTTCTTCAAAAACACGCGTGTAGTGTTTTCCGTTCCTGCTAGTTTTATCATCACACAAGCGTGTGCGCACAGTGTCATTCATGATCACGACCTGTTGGACGATGTATTTGTCTCAGAAATATTCTGGGGCTGCACCAGTGTGATCCTGATGTCGGTAGGAATAGGAACAATAGGCTAATCTGTTCAGTTCTGTTATTCTGTGTTTGTCCACTGGCTGCAGTTCTTGTTCATTTTTATAACTGGTGCTCAGTTATAGTTTTAATAAGTTTTTCAGTTAACAGTTTGTGTTTGTTCAATTTTGTTATACAGAGTTTGGAAAGTGAAAGTGACTCTTTGTCATCGTGAACACACTCAAGCACCACAACGAAATGTGACCTCTGCATTTAACCCATCACACGCGCACACATGGATCAGCGGGCAGCTATCAACAGCGCCTGGGGAACAGTGTAGTGGGATGGTACCTTGCTCAAGGCTACCTTAGTAGTGCCCGGACCGGGACTCGGACCTGCGATCTTCAGGTCCCAAAGGCAGCGTCCTAACCGCTAGGCCACCACTGCCCACTAAAGCAAGTGTTTGTCAAATCTGACACATCCCAGTCTCCTCCACCCAGTGACACGCAGCTATTACTGAAACACTGGGGAAAGTTTACATTTATTCATTTGGCTGATGCTTTTGTTCAAAGCGTTGCACAGGTGCATCCCTAGAGATAACTGCAGTAAACTATACTATTGTTATTTTGAGATCATTTTCTTCTGCTGATACTATGTGTGCATCTTGATCTTTGAGTTTTCCTTTTTTGAGTGTTCCTGTTCCGGAACCTTTCTGCACTTTGTGTGTGATGGAGCGTGTTCACAATGACAAATAAGTCACTTTTATTGAACATTCTTAAATTAGGTTACAGTGTACAGTATTTGTTCCTGGCTTCTCAGTGTTATATTTCAGCTGCTTATGTCTAAAGCCTGTGTAAAACGAATATTCAACACAAACTTAGATTTTATGACCAACTCATGTTTATTGTGGCAAAACAGGCAAATTTCTGTCTTTACTGCACAGTCCCAGAAAGTTCTAGAAAATCCTGGAGAATACTAGAAACTTCAGGACAGTTTTCACAGTTCCGGCATATTCTGGAAGTCAAGTTTATTTGTATAGCGCTTCTTGCAACTGATGTTGTCACAAAGCAGCTTTACAGAAACTGGGTCCAAGCCCCCAAAGAGCCAAGGACGACAGAGGCAGGAAAAACTCCTTAGCTGTAGGAAGAAACTTCGGGAGGAACCAAGGCCCAGAAGGGGAAACCCATCCTCCTCTGGTCGACACCGGATAGCAATAACAAACAAGGGAATTAATAATAAAATAAATATATATAATAATAATAGCTCTCAGTATAAATGGACCACAGCAGTTCCTTGTGGTGGCCTAGTGGTTAGAACGTTGCCTTTGGGAGTCCTGGCCCGGGCACTACTGAGGTACCTTTGAGCAAGGTACCATCCCACTACACTGCTCTCCGGGCGCTGTTGGTAGCTGCCCGCTGCTCCACGTGTGCACGTGTGATGGGTTAAATGCAGAGGTCACATTTTGTTGTGGTGCTCGAGTGTGTTCACAATGACAGTCACTTTCACTTCACGTTCACTTACTTGTGTGTACAGGTGCCACGATGACTTTAGGTCAGTTCTTTGGCGAATAGGGCTGTTCATATGGGCTCCTCAGCAGAATTGAAAAAAAAAGCAAAGTTTATCTTGAACAAATATAAAATAGAACTGTGTTACATATTGTTATTACTACACTGGACCCAGAAGGCATGTGACTGGCTATAATGTCAATGGCTGTAAGGTCACGGGGCCTCCCCAGTCAGGACTTTGACGCTACCCCTCTGTCTTGCTACTGTGACAGGACGTCTTCCATATAGACACAAACATGTATGTAAAAGCAGTTTGCCAATATCCAGGTCATGTGCATAGCGATAAGCTGATGATGTACTTATCATGACAGACCCCCACATATGTCATTTATGTGTTCACTTGTGTATTTTTTTTATTTTTTTGGTGACTGTCTTGAAGGCATGAAATGGAAATATGCTCCAAACCTTTTGTGTGGAACATAGTTTTTTTCTACAAGTCTTGCTCATGGGATATATAGTTAGAGCCATAATTATTTGCACCCTTGGAAAAAATGGGTAATAAAAATAAACCTTTTGGTTCTTTTTATGTATGTAATATGACAAATTTAAGACCATTTAAATTGGCATTAAAGAGAAATGTGATATTTTGTTATGAATGCAGTAAAAACAAAACATACATTTTAATGTAGTAATGCAACATCATTTATACAGTGGTGCTTAATAAAAGGCCTGCATATATATGACCTAAAACACAAATATTTTTGTGCAAATCCTAAAGGTAGGTAAAGAGAACCCTGTTTAACAAATGAGACAAAAATATTATACTTGGTCTTTTATTCATTGAGGACATTGATTCAGTATTACACATTTGTGAGTGGCAAACATGAAAGTGTAGGATAAGCAGCTAATTTGGAAGGTGAATAAGGTTTTGCTACTCAGATATGTAATATTAGATCATTTTTGTCAATTAGCGAATAGCCTAGTGTAATATTTTTGTCTCATTTGTATAATTGCATTCTCTCGATCTGCTTATAGGATTTGTATGAACATCCGTTGATGTTTTTAGTCATATTTATTAAGGGTCTAATCTGTATTGATGCAAAATAGAGCACAATCCAATATTGTTATGACCCATAAAAAGATGTGCATGAGTTCATTCTACAATTTTACTTAAATCTAACATTTTTTTACTGAGAAGCTGCTTTTGACTACATTACACTGCTGCATTTGACCTTTTATAATAAAATGTTCACATTATAATTTGATTGCATGTGTGAGTTCATAGAAATGTAGCAGATTTCCTTATATTTCATACTGACTGCAGACTGAAGTATCGAACCGAATCGTATTGCTGCAAATTGGAAGGCATCGAAATTGTATCAGATCATTGGCTAAAATAAGGGATTAAAGGATTTGCAAACTTTCATGCTTCACTGTACATTCTACCCATCAACAGTTCAATTAATATTTCATCAAATTTGTTTGAAATATCAGTCAAATCTAAATCTCTCTGACGCTCATATCCCATTTGGGATACAGTGAACCTGCCTGAAAGGAGACGTGTTGATTTTACCCCCACGCACAAAGAGGAGGATGATTACAGACAAAGTTCTACAAACATCACAGATGGAGATTTGCAGAAGACTAGTATTTTGGTGTCTCCAAGTCTCCAAATGTGCAATTATATGGCCCCATCATGCCAAAAAACTATTTAGAAGGCATGCTAGAGGAAAACATTTGGTCTAAGCCCCTGGAGTTCACTGGTCACTACTATATACTTCCATATATATATGGAATAAATACACAGAAATGGCTCATGCACACTGTTGAATATAGTACAGGATCTACGTCTATAGTGCGGCTTAGGGTTAGGGTTTCCCCAAAAGATCCTGAGAACCTTGTTAGGACAGTGAACATCTGGCTGAATCTCTCAAAAAGCTTAACAGAATTTTAGTTTGATCCATGCATCCAATTCTAAACAAAAATTCATCAGTAACCACAGATTGAGGCTGAAATGTCCATCCTAGTCCCTTGACCTAAACCTTTTGAAAACCTGTGGCGTGAGCTGTAGAAATCCAGAGGAGAAGAGCTAGGGCTACTGAGGATTTGGAGATATTCTTAGTGAGAAGTGTTCTCAGGTTGCTGAGATTTTTCCTCACATATTTAGATATTGAGATAAATACGAGGGTGTCATGAGTTATGTCGGTGACTGCATGGTCTGATTTATCTTATCTGTAATTTTAATTGAGGTGGAAACGAGGGCTTTACATCCTTAATTTTTTCCAGATGCATCACTCAGTTAAATGAATTTATGACTGGTGGGTGTAACATTGATAAGTACAGACAGATTGTACTGTAAACATTTATCAGGCACAATAATAAAAGCACTGACAGGTGAAGTGAATACCATTATCTCATTACAGTGGCACCTGTTGGGTGGGTGGCATGTATTTGGCAGCAAGCAAATAGTCCATCTTTGAAATCTTATGGTGTTTGTAGCAGGAAGAACTGACAAGCATGAGGATCTGAGCCACAATGGCCACATTATGATGGCTAGATGACAGGGTCAGAACATCTCCAAGTGCAGGGGTTTGTAACTGCCAGAAGGTTCCAAGGAAGGACAACCAGTAAACCAGCAACAGGCTCATGGGCACCGTAGTCTAGCCTGTCTGCCAGCATCCCACATATGAGATACTGAAGCAGAAACTGCTATAAATGTTCATGCTGACTGATAAAAAGGTGTCAGAACACACTGTGCATCGCAGCTTGCTGTGTATGGGGCTGTTTGGCCACAGACTGGTCAGTCAATGTTATTCACTTCACCGGTCACTGATTTTAGTGTTGTAGTTGAACTGTGTACACAGAGTTGCCATGGGTGCAGCATCTATATTGGTGTAATTATACATTATCTTTAGAATAGAAGGCTATAATAACATGAACACAGAGAAACAATTAAAGACCTAATGAATCCGTCCTTATAGTAACAGATAAAAACAGCTGTGTAAAAATAACTGACTTATGAAATAACATTAGACTTTGACATAAGCTGAACATAGGTCCTTTCTGCACTTCGCTTGAACCAAACAGGTGACCTGGAAACTTCACTTTATATTTATAATAGTTTAATGTTTAGTGTTAAAATGAGTGAACGAACTGTTTGATGAAATATTATGTTGTGTCTAGGAGTTCTTGTACATTTTCACACATTCCTGTACGTTTTCAAGCATCAACTTTCTGTCAAAAGAAAATTGACCACATGTTGGTAATCTGCCTCTTTGTTTACAGATCATTGGTACAGGCCCTAAACAACTGATCATTTATCCACTGTTTATACACAGAGTTTTATAAAGAGGTTCAGCAAGAGTCTAAAGGGTGAATCTGGAAAAATGTCAGGTCCTCGTCGAATTTTGTTCATCATTTTGCTATGGGAATAAAAAGTAGGAGAAACACATTCTCCTACAGTTCTGTGATAGATTTTAGTGAGCGTGTGCCCCATGCGCCCTTAAATATATATGTTCTGTATACAAAATAGTGTTTGTCTGAATGTCTGGCTGTTCAATAATAATAATAATAATAATAATAATAATAATAATAATAATACACTTTATACCACACAAGATATGCAGTTCACTGAACAGTAATTAGATTACAAAATGAATTAAGTAAGAAACAAAGTAATTGAAGTAAATCAAATAAAGTGCAACTGAAAGTGCTGAACAGTAAATAGATTTTTTTTAAATTAAAAAGTGAGAAAATGTAAAAGTAAGAATTGAAGATAAACCTAAAAATCATTAGATTTATATAATGAATGTTAAGTAAATTGAAGAAAATAATAATAATAGTAGTAATAATAATAATAATAATAATAGAAAACAATAATAATAAATACATTAATAAAGGCTAGTAAAAGACTAAAGTGAAGGGAGATGTTTTAACTTTTCTTTTAAAAATTTTTAATGAGGGAGCTTCCCTTATATCAATAGCTTATGTGTTCTGGAGCTTTTGGACATAACTGGTAAAGGCTGCTTCCTTGATTTTTCTTTCGACTGTTGCTATTTTTCATAGACCTGCTGAAGGTAATTGTAGTGTTTTTCTGAGGCAGCACCACCATCCATTCATTTTTCTGGTTTTTCTGCAGCCATTGCTCCAAATGGGAGAAATGTAAGGGAGAAGAGGCCCTAGGATACGGGTATTGAGTTATTTTACATGTGAATTATGCAGCTTTATTTTGATTATTCAAATATTTTCACAGGAAGATGAAGATGCTCAGAAAATATATATAATATTTGGCTTTCATCAAACCTAAAGATGCTTTACAATTTCAACAGCATTATGCAGACACACACAGACAAACACACACACGCTCACTTACACGTTATCAAACCCCACTCTCATGGGGCAGTCACATGGCTCCTCGATCAGTCAAACACCACTTCAGTGGTGAAGATCTCTTGGCTTGCTGCCCAGTCAAACTCCACTACCTTGGTAAAGAATTTTTCTGGTTTCCCAGCTCAGAGTGAAGCCAGACTCATCACCTGATTTTAAAGCCCTTTGTGAGCAGGCCAGTGTGTTACAGCAGGCAATAGTTTAAAGGGGGGGGGGGGGGGGGGGGGGGGGGGGGGGGGGGGGGGGGGGGGGGGGGGGGGGGGGGGGGGGGGGGGGG
>JBBPDA010121262.1:0-26384 GCA_037974385.1 Arnoldichthys spilopterus | reverse complement strand
GTGTGAGACTCTGGAAAATTACCTAGAATTTGGAGGGGTGGAATTTGATGCCTGCAGTGCGTAACTGAGATTTTTTCATCAGGGACAAGTCAGCAGACACATCTGGCAAACCGGACTAACAATGCGCATAGAGGCTGGTCAGGGGGAGGCTTTAGGCTTAAGGTGTGGTGGGTGCACTTGATCACTGGAGATTGGGATAATTTTATTTTTCAAACAGTGTAACGTAAAAGGGTGAAATGGAATCAGTGAGTCATTCCTATTTTGTGTCCTGGAGAAAGCCAACTTTCCTCAAGAGCAGTTGTTGTTGATTTTCTAAGGTAGATGCTGCTTTTTCAGTGGACAATGTAGCACATTGTTTCTCACTCATTTGAAGGTTAGCTGACATCTTGTATAGTGCTGACTAGCGCCAGACTTGTAAAGCATCAAACTGACTAAATGTCTTACAGCTGGCTAAGTGAATTGTTGTCCTGTACTTGTATGATGTTGGATTTCATCTGCACAACAGTTTGGGGTTTCCTAAGATGTATGTTTCGTTTCATGATGCATCAAATGTTTTCAATGGGTGGCAGGACTAGATTGGAGGTAGACAGTTGGACACTTGGTCACTTCTACTACCAAGCCATGCTGTTATAATACATACAGAATCTGGTTTGGCATTTTCATGCTGAATTAAATAAGGCCTTTACTGAAAAAAATATTGTGTGGGTTGCACCATATTGCTCCAAAAACTTTATAACCTGTACTGTTCAACATTAATACTGCTAATTAGATAATGTGTTTTTTAAGGAATGCCTTGATTATTTTAGCAAGACAGTGTCAAATCCATCCCATCATCTATGCTTGCTTTTGAACTTTATTAAAGCCAAATGGTCCCTTTCCTCCACACCAAGTCCATTTTAAAAGAGCTTGCACCCAGAAAAGGTGGCAGCATATATATGTGTATGTATATATAAGTGAAATGAAACTTTGTCATTGTGAACACACTCAAGCACCACAACGAAAGGTGACCTCTGCATTTAACCCATCACATGTCACATGATGATGATGAAATCTATTAGCAAATAGTAAACATGCAGCAGCCATGTCTAGTACTCTAGTGGTTAGGACACTGTCTTTGGAACCTGAAGGTCCCAGGCTTGAGTCTCGGCCCGGGCACTACTGAGGTACCCTTGAGCAAGGTACCGTCCCGCTACACTGCTCCCCGGGGGCTGTTGATAGGTGCCTTCTGCTCCATGTGCAATAGCCAATAACATCCTCTAGCCAATCAGAGTCAAGGTCCCATTGGCCAGTATTTAGAAATAGCGTCATTTGTTTCCAGGAAGCGTTTGCTTTGTTGTGTGAGAGGCAGAGAGGGAGAGGGAGGGGGGCTTCTCCTGCTCCCAGCGGGGTGGCTGTCTGCATTCCTCAGCCTGCTTCAGGAGTTATAATGGTCACTCAGCCATAAAAACTCCACATTCAGTGGCTTAACCCTTTGGACAAAATCAAAGAGCTGAGTTTTGACTCCTGAAGCAACTGAAAAGAGGTTTTTGATCCAGATTTGTAAGAGGTGAGTTTGTAAAAGTTATAAAAAGCGCTGTGCTTTGTGTTGTGGTCAGCAAGCTATTTGGAGCCTATAATGCTGTTATATGCTAGAAATGACTGTTTCGTGCAGCTGTTGGTGTGATCTGTGATATTTCTGTGGCGTTTTTTGAGGCGCTCTCCACGTGCCCACAGTTTAAAGTGTGTTAAAAGCAAGCGCCCCTCCCCCCTGCTAATAGTGGCACCTGCGTTTGTTTACGTTAAGACTTTTACAGATTATAAACAAACTGAAGCACCTACAATCTTTAAACTGGGCTTGTTTGTTTTCTGGAGAGTGAAGAATCTAGCAATTGTGTAGTTTTCGAGCTTTGTCCAGTAGATTGTTTATGGATTGGGTCATTCCAAACACGTCTATACCACTAGGGACATTGGTGCTACTGGATGGAAAACTGTTTACCTAGACATTGTTAAAAAACATGAGCCTCAAACACCATTGCTGTTTCCAAATGAAAACACTGCAAACACAAAATACCTGTCTGAAACTGACAAATCTCAATATACCAAGAATATTAATTAGCAGTCGGGCTAATTAATATTCACACCTCTAAAATTTACATAGTCTTTACATACTCCAGTCCATGTTATGGCCATGCTGCTAGTACAGAAAATGGCCAACCATGGACTCAAATGTATTGTTCCAGGCTATGCAGGGGATGTCTACATTTTTCATATCCTGGCAAAAGAACTAAACTATCAGCATACAACGCTAGTGTTTATTTTTAACAGGATTCTGTACAACTTTAATTTACAATTGTTAATTTGCTTTTACCATTTCATTCCTGACCGCATCTCAAATCTGGCAATACTAGTCAGGCTTTGCTCAGCATTTAGTCATTTTTCCACTCTCATTTAGGCTCAGACATATGAAGTTCATGTTATAAGTCATATGATCAGTGCTATACAGTAAACCAGCCAATCAGAGCAGAGCTCATTAAATATTCATGAAAACTATAGGTTAAATAGGTTAAAACAGCCAAATGCCAATTCCTAGGTTTGTAAAGGTGCCTGTTAAACTGCTTTTGGCCAAAGACTCAGCAGCTGCCATAACCAGTTGCTTTAATTTAATGGGAAGCTCTGCCTTCAACCTGGCTTTCTAAAATGTCAGACATTTATTCACACAAACCAATTTATGAATTTCAACTCTGTTGTTTATCAGTATAAACACCATATATGCATGGTGTGCAGAGTCTGTCCTGACATCCCTAGGCCCTAAGCAAAAATCTGCCGAGAGGTCCTTCTACCTGACTTATGAACCATGTAAGCCATTTGACATTGCTAAACAATTATAACTGATGCCCAAGTACTCCCAAACAATCCTTGCTCCTTTTTGATTCATCTATTAGCTAATAATAAGTGGACCAGTTGAGACAAGAATGAGAAATAAACAAACAACATATAATATTTTATATAGACGTTTATACTATATATAGACATAAGACAAGTGAATATTAACATTAGCATAAATGAGAACATTAGAAAATATAAAATGTAGAGAATAATAACCATTAACACTAAGCCAGAATAAGAATATTTTTAATTAGCTTTTGCTATACAATGTAAATGTAAGCCTATAGATGATGGTAGCTTTAACTGGCCTATGCCTGTGGCTTATATATAACACTGTTTATGGACTGTATGTTTAATTAAATAAATGTAAATGGATCATGCTTAAATATGCTTGAAAATGTAAGATATTGTACCTGCATATTCCACAATAGACCATTTTGACTAGACTAGAAGCAAAGACACAGTGATTACACTGAAGCATGACTCTCTAACATGTTCAAAATGAAAAATGTTTTAGAATTTACTGACAATTTTCTCATGAAGTTTGACACAAAGTGGTGAGCCAACTTCACTTGCAAAGACTGTGCCTTTTGTTGATGCTCTTCAGGAGCCAGTCACCCCTGCTTTATTAAAGCGCAAAGAGAATAAAACACCTTCTTTTTAACTCAAGCAACCCCAGATACTGCTATTGTCCAACCTAAGCTGCCAAAACAAACAAAAGCTATCATCAAAAATCTACCCCTACTGTCTCAACATGAGTTCTCACTCCATCTGAAGAACAGTGCATAGAGTTTGAGCATGAGGTTAAGAATTATGCATCTTCACCAATTAATAATAAGTGTCAAAATAGCTAAGATCATTTTCATGGCATGCCCCAAGCCCCCCTGCTGCCTAATGATGTGTGCTGCAAAAAGATTTTGGCTTCCTTCCAATAGTTTTAAAAGTAAAACATTTAGATTTGTTTATGCATTTCCACAATAGTATGTGACACTCCAGAATTCAGCATTTGCCCTTGTAGAGCAGTGGATCTTAAACTAGTCCTCAGGGACCCCCACATTTTTGCTAAAACCCTTTTTACAACATACAGGGATTGAGAAAACATGCAGCCTGTCTGGGGGTGCCTGAGAACTGGATTTAGATTCATTCTTGTTGAGGATTGAATTAAATATTTACCTGATCAATCTATAGTTATCTGAAATCAGAGTAATCAGAGTAAGCTGCAAAGGAACAGTACTGCCATATGCAGAGAGACATATATTGTAAAGTAACAAAAAATACTCTTATACACAATAAGGCAACATGCTAAAGACTGTAGATCAGTTTGTTCAAAACCAGAAGGCATACCCAACTTGTTCTTCCCAAAAACTCTTACTCTTACAAACACAGGCACAAAGGATCTCCTTGTACTTTCTTAATGTTGATCAATTTCCTTCCTCCAAATTCTCTTTCCAATGCATTGCTTTCTCTGTTCCTCTCTTTGTTTGAGTCTACACTGAAATTTTTTTTTGTAGAAATTACAGGAGAAAAGCTTTTACATTTCTATACTTAAAGACCCCAAAAAGCACTGTAGTAGATAGGCTGAATTACAATAAATCAGTAAACAGTACTTTAATTTTTACTGTCATTATATGTAGAAAACTTACATTTTTTTTGTAAAATTAATGGGAAAATACCATACTATCACTTGCACTTGTTTTCTCTTTTTAAAAATATGGTATTTGTTAAATAATGTAGAAGTTAAGTTACTGCAGTTAGGCAATGGTAGAAATTGTTGCCATGGTTAATTAGGTGGTTGCATGAACAGTCTTACGTTGGTCAGGGTCCTTTCTTTCTGGAGTTTACATTTTCTCCATTATAATGATCAATCACAACAATAAAACCACTGACAGGAGAAGTGAATAACACTGATTATCTCCATACAGTGGCACTTTTTTAAGGATGGGTTATATTAGGCAGCAAGTGAAAAGTCAGTTCTTGAAGCTGATGTGTTGGAAGTAGGAAAAATGGGCAAATATAAAGATCTGAGCTACTTTAACAAAGGCCAAATTATGATGGCTTGAAGATGACAGGTCTTGTGGAGTGTTCCTGGTATACAGTTGTTAGTACCAACCAAGAGTGGTCCAAGGAAGGACAACAGGTTAACAGGTGACAAGATCATGGGTGCCCAAGGCTCACAGATGTGTGTGGGAAGTAAAGGCTAGCTCATCTAGTCTGATCCCACGGAATTATGGATTAGCATAGCACAAAAAAGTTCTCTGTTTGTATAAAAGCAAGCAAGGTGTAATGTGTCATACGTTACTTTATTTTTTATTGTGACGTTTTGACAACCACAGTTCCAGTATTTTTCTGTATGTTTTGCATGGGAAATTGTCCATAATATTAAAAATATGTCTTTTTAAAATTATATTTTATAAAGAATTCTATTTTAATCAACTTGTATATAAATTGTGTTTTGGAATGCCTTATTGGAATGACTGTAGGAAAAAGCTTAAAAATAAGGTGCATAAGTTGAGTGACGGAATTGTGAAAATAGATTGGGGGTAGAGTTAACCCATTGTACATAGATCAGTAGCTGTGGTTAGCAATGCTGCAACAATGTTCAACCAGATAAACTACTCTCATAAGCCCTTTAAGAGCCAAGTACATTTCTTGATTCAATAATGCAGGCAATTCATAAGCTTAGAAATATCAATTTGGGATAATGTTGGTTTAAATACTTATATTACTTATACCTACACAGCAGAGTAGTAATATACGTTTTTATAAATATATGTCTTTCTTCTAGCAGTACCACTGGTGCAGCATGATTTCACATGCCATGTTAATCTCAAAAGTACGAGGTGACTGCAGTTCAGTTCACTGTGAAAACCATGTGTTTAGTTAAGGTACTAGGCATTGTTTGCAGAGACAGTGGCTAGATGGAAGCACAGGCAGTGAACATGTGCTAAAACAATTAGAGCTTCCAGTGTTTTTATGGCCATTTTAGTTTTACTGCACTTTATATCAATGGTCAGTATGTTCAGTACGATGTACAATTGGTCACACAGCTTAGGGAATGTCTATAGGTAATAATTATAATTATGTATATCAACACACTAAACTCTAATCTACAACAATATACAACAAAAACAATATGATTCATAGTTTTTTTTGCCTCTGTTGCCTTTGGCTTGCTCGTTACAGGCTTGGACCCCAATTCTGTAATTCTGCTTTGTGACAACAAAGTGCTATAGAAGTAAAATTGACTGGACTGGACTGGACTTGACTTGACTTGATCTCTAACAGTGCCTTTATGGTGTAGATGGAAATCAATCCAGAAATCACTGAGACAAAATGTCTCATAAATGAACTCTTCCAAGTTACTTTTCTTAGTCCACCACTTTAGAAATATTTTGGAAGACCAGTCTTGGTTTTTGTCTATATCTCAAAGGCTTTTATACTTCAGTACCCTACATAGTCGGTTTCCTCTGGAGTTGTTTTAGCAGAAGATCAGCCTTCATCTCAATCTTTCTCAAATTTTTAAAAATCTCTCTTACTGAAGGTCTGACAGTGTACACCTGCATGTTTCAGACAAAGCTGTTCCTGGAATCATATGTTGTCTAGATGTTAATCATATTTGCATGCTTGCTTTAAATGAATAATTTGAAAGAACAGTATTCTCTGAAAAGGACAGGATACATTTAGTCATCACATATGATGCCCTAAAACCATATTTTATCCATCTGCACATATTAGTCAAGTCAAGTCAAGTCAAGTTTATTTATATAGCGCTTTTTACAAGTGACGTTGTCACAAAGCAGCTTTACAGAAACTGGGTTCGAGCCCCCAAAGAGCAAGCCAAAGGCGACAGAGGCAAGGTAAAACTTCTTAACTGTAGGAAGAAACCTCGGGAGGAACCAAGGCTCAGAAGGGGGAACCCATCCTCCTCTGGTCGACACCAGATAGCAATAACAAGCAAGAGAAAAGAAAAGAAGAAAAAGAATAAATAAATATATATATATTAATAATAGTTCTTAGTGTAAATGGGCAGCAGGAGTTCCTTGTGTACAGGCGCTTTGATGACTTTAGATCAGTTATTTGACATTATTAATACACACCATGAACTTTCCATTGAACAGGACATGTATGCATGAATGAGAACAGATCTTTCATTAATAAATAAAAAATAAGAAAGAAATTGTAAAAACAAAAGTGTCACACAATCATTTCCTATGTCCCCTGCACACCAGTGATATTTTTGCCATTTCTTTCTAGAATCAGGCACAAAATACACTCCTCCTGCTTGGGTCAATTTCATTGCTGCCTTTTCTGCTAATGTGTTGACTTTTGTTTACTCACAAGACATCCCAGTAATTACCTGGGCATTGTACTAGGTCTTGTACTGACAGATTGCTGTGCCAACTTTACTGAGATTTTGACTCTGGCTCATGTTTAAAAGCTTCCTTTTTTACTATTAAATACCTGGGGAAAAGTACAGTACATGTGCAAAAAGGTGTATAGACGGTAACTTCAGAGCCTGGTTGTAAATGCAGTAGGTGCTACACTCACGTGTCATCTCTAATTGGAGCATGTTTTTTACTGATGTCAGACCTATCAAAGTAATTCTTTGATAAAGTAAATCAACTCTTGATTAAAATGAAAATTATCTGTGCAAGAAGCAAGCCAGACTCAGCGAAAGTAACTATTTGTCATTGTGAACACACCACAATGAAATGCACCTATGCATTTAACTCATCCAAGTAGGAACAGTGGACAGCTGATGTAGGCAGCGCAAGGGAGCAGTGCTTGGGGACTGTACCTTGCTCATGGGTACCCCTAGCGGTACTTGTACCATTGTGGTATTTGAACTAGCAACCTTCAATTCCTAACCATTACACCACCAATGCCCAGAATGGAACAGGACAGCGTGCCATCAACTGGCTCTTTAGCTGATTGTTTAAAAACTAAAACTGTTTACTGGTTAGATGTCCAGTCTGGTCTGACCTGTATCTGTAAAACTGCAGATTTGGGTGCATAGTTTAGTCATTACAAGACACTTTTGCACTAGGTAATAAATCTGTCCCAAGTAATTTACAAGTACATTCCTCCGCACAAATGCCTTTTTTTCATACAAACTGTTTTAGAATAAGACAACAAATTAAAGTTTTGTAAAGTAGCACAGATTGACCTTGAAAGACATTATTGTATGCATATTTGTATGCAGGTAGAAGTTTTCTAAGAAAATGTTTAATTTTCTGACTGTATTTTAATTTATCTAACACATATAAACTCTCTTATAGGGAAGCTCTGGCCCCAGAGGCAGAGATGGTGAGCCTGGGACACCTGGAAATCCAGGACCGCCTGGACCCCCAGGACCTAATGGTCCACCTGGCCTTGGTGGGGTAAGTGCCAAAAAAGTAGTAAGAGGCTGCTGACTACAAACCTCAAATAAAGTTTATTTTCTTTATATAATCATTGTTGTGTGCTCACACAAGCTATTTTCATGACAGAACAAATTTTTAAACTGATACTTAACTGTTTAATCCATCTTAAATTATCTGAGAAATATGAAAATGCGTAAATTGTAAACATTTTCATGACGTTAAATAAGGTTAAATAAGGTTAGAATTTGTGTTATGCACAGATTTTGAGGTGATTTAAAGTGACAGTAGGAACTGGGAGGTGGGACTTCTATTTCTTTGAAGTTGGAGGGAAATTCTGTTGTAGGGAATGTGAAGAAAAATAGGGTCAAAGAGAGATTAAGACAGATTGAATTCTCTAGGGTCAAACAAGGAGGGAAAAAAGGAAAAGAAAGTAGAGAAAGTAGTGCATGGGAGAGAGTGTTTGGAGTCAGGAAATGGACCAACATTAGGAGAGTACAAGGAGATCCTTTGTGCCAAAAAAAGGTTCACATATTCCCTTGCTTTCTGTACAGCCACATAGCAGGATTTTTGAGCAACAGAAGCACAGAAGCAACCAAATCTTCGGCACATCTGATATTTAGAATCTTTGACGAGATTAGGAAATGGTAAACTAGCATGTATAAAACATGATGGGGTTATTAAAGAGAAAGTTTAATATTTTTACTTAATCATACATTTTTTTATTTAATAAACAAAATAATATGATGCCAGTACATGATTTACACATGAACTCCCATTGTTGTGGCCAACTTGAATTTGTGAATCTGTTTTCTTTTTCAAGAACTTTGGTGCTCAGATGGCTGGAGGATTTGATGACAAAGCTAGTGCACAAATGGGTGTGATGCAAGGACCTATGGTGAGAAATACAAAGATCATCTTTAGCACCTTTTTAATTTAAGTAGATAGTGGTAATGTTTGGGATTATGTGACAATGTGTGAAATGTCTTGTTTTTTTGAAACATAGAAACTGGAACTGTATCTACTTCTATTATAAAAAATCTAACTTGCATATAACTCATATTTGTTTCTATAAGCTTAAAAATGAGGTAAAATGATCAATTATAATATACATTCTGCTCTTTTAGAGTGTAATAAATCAAATCTATGCTTTTGTCTGATCAAGATTGTGCCATTCATGTGAAACACCTCTATTTTCATAGCATCAATGTGCTTAATTCACCTATAGTCATTTCCACAACCTCTTGCACAATATTGTGCTAATGCTGAGAAATTCTCTGATGTAAAAAGATATTCCAGTATTTTAGTATTTTTTAGCCGTTAATTCTATTCTTATTATAATTAATATTTCATTAAATAGCCTTATTCAGTGTGGAAACATTCACTTTGTAAGTAGCCACTTTGTGAACATATACTTTAATACTTGTTTGGGTGGGGTTTGGGGTTGATTTATGTGATTAATCACTATTTAGAGTAATTTTTGTCGAGTCAAAAAAGAGTTGTTTGAAATTTAAGCTGTGCTTTCATCATCACACCAATTAATAGCTAGCAGAGGTTTTTATGTCAAATTATGCAGCTGCCAAAAATAAATAAGTAAACTATGGTATTCTTAAAAATGTAACTTTTTCTTAATTAAGCTAAATGCTAGTTACTTGTAGTAAACAGTTGCTCTGTTGACCACAGACAAACATTATAGAGCAGCAGTTACAGAAATGAACTATGAACAGAAAGGCTATGATGTTTGCTACTGCGGGTTCTTTTAAGGCAGTCTCTAAATAAATGGGGGCACAGCCCAACCTCTTTGCTGGTCAGTCATAAGAGCAGGAAAATGTCCAACCAGGTGCAATTAAAATGTCTGATGTGGTCATTTTTTGAAAATGTGATACACTTCTACATAAACTATTTCATATGAGACAATGAGCAGTTCAGAAGATCACATTTTTGTGAGTGTGTGTAGTCTGTGACAGTTGGTCAGATTTCTTTGAGGCCTATACCTTCCAAAAAGTAGACTTTACAACTAATACAAAAAAATATATATAGACATTTGTATGTGCATAAAATATATAAAGGAAATAATGTTAAAATAGCATTGAGAAAAGTGTGAAATATGGCATCAGAATTAACTGAATGTGTTAGAAGTCAGTTAGTGAAACATTGCTACTATGCCACATGAGCATTTTACAAAGGTATGCATATACACAAAAAGGTATTTAATGTTAAATGTCTGCAAAAATGATGTGCCAGTGCAGTGCAGGTGTGACCTGTGCAGAATAAAGCATTGATGAAGTAATAGAAAGCATGGCACTCTAAAGTGCTTTGCCAAAACTGGATCATTTGTATCTAAACCATGATCAGGCAGACCTAGAGTGACCAGACTACTGAAAGACCAATCAATAAAGCAAAGTGTGGAACAGAACAGCACCCTCTACACAGACACAGAATAGTCGGCCAGAGCCAGGTAGTCTATTCAGCAAAATTACTCTTAAAAGCTGTGTAGTAGTCTCAAAGTAGCAGTCTCTACATCATATCTCAGAAAGGTTAGCAAGGCAAAATACTTGGCATGAGCTAAGATATTTAAACATTTCACAGCAGATGACTGGAAAAAGTGTACTATATACTGATGAATCCAAGTTTGAGTTTTATTGTGGAAACAAAAGGGTTTAGGAGAACCAGTAGTTAAGTGCAGTGGTTAAAGTCAATTAAAGTCAAAGGGAAAGTGAAAATTTGCCTTTACCTTTGTTAACACACACCATCAAACAAATTGCGAACAACAAAAAAATGACCTCTGCATTTAACCCATCCACACGCGGAGCAGAGCACAGCTATCAACAGCAACAGGAACAGTGTAGGAGGACCCTATTTTGCTTAAGGATACGTCAGTGGTACCTGCGCTGGAACTTGCGACCCTCCAATCACATGGACAAGTCAATAACCACTAGGCAATTCTGGTTGTGTTTTATCTAAACTGGAGTTGGGCACCTGCACATAATCATCTATATGCTGGCAAAGGAGACGTACCACTCTTTTCTTCAAAGACATGATAAACCCTTCTGGATGGGAGGTGTGTGGAGAAGGATTATGACCTAAGCTTACCTAAGCTTCAATCATGAATGGGGGCAAGTAGGATGCCCTGCTCACACCTTGTATTAATATGATTATCATGTGTCTTGGTTGAATGAATGCATTTCTTATGGTTATGTACTATTTTTACACACAGTTTGGGCTTCAGCACAAATAACTTTTTGTTTTTAACCGGTGGGAGGCAGCAATGCACTTCTTGTGTCTGACACAAAGAAAAAGAAAAAGAAGAAATCAAAACAATGTACACTGGGGCGGCATCTAAATAGTTTCCTGTCCACTTTCCTTGAGTTTGACTGATCTGCTAGTTAAGTGGGTCCACATGTTAGTCAGCTCTACCAGTGTATTTACTGACGCCATAGGCTACAGACGAGGCAAAAGATAAGATAAGATAACCTTTATTAGTCCCACAAGTGGGAAATTTGCATAAATCAGGACAAGCAGATAGAAAAATTAAACTGTTTATATAAAACCTATTTCTTGGCATTCTTCTAAACCGTGGTTCCTCTTGAGGTCTCTTCCTACAGCTTAGGTAGTTTTTCCTTGTAAAAAGTTGTAAAAAGTCGAATTATGAGTTTAAATGGCAGGAGCTGCAGATTTCTGCTACATACTCAAGAGGACTTGAGTTGAGTATTTGGTTCCTCAGTGTTCCCCAGGACACATTTGCTACACACTGTTAAAAGAATGTGGCCACATGTGGCCCAGACTACCTCCAAAATTTGAAATGTATGCATTTCTTTTTTTCACTTAAACTTTTATATCACCTGGGCAGCCCGGTGGTGTCACGGTTAGTGCTGTTACCTTACAGCAAGAAGGTCCTGGGTTTGATCCAATTTGACCTGTACATCACAGAGGTGCGATTTAAACAAACTGCAGAGAGGAAAAAAGTTTGATTTTCTGGTTAGAAATTTGGAAACTCTATGGAATATTATCTTTTTGTGCTTAAAAGTTTAGGTAAAGTTAAACAAGCAAACAACTAAATTAATTAATTAACTAATTAAATACTACTTGATGCTTTAATATGTTTTGAAGCTAGAAAACATATCAAAATGTGGAAGTTTTATTAATAGATTAAAGAAAACAGATTGTGAGATATAATTTACTTCAGGATGCTTGACTTTCTGGATCTTTATATATATACAAATATATATATATATATATATCTATATATATATATATATATATACTATGCTTAATTGAATTAGAATAACCATAACCATAACTATTACTAATAAATGCTGATGGGTTTTCACTTATATGTAAAAGCATGTAAAAGACACAATTACAAATGACAATATACATACCAACATATATAAAGTAAATTCTGTAAATGTTCAGTTATTCAATGAGTGCTGCTTTACGGATTCAGACTCATACATATTATGCTTATGCACATTAAACCTCTATAAATACAGAGGCCCTTTGAGAGTTTCTGCCTCATACCAGTATGAGTGGACTTACTGTTACGGGAATCTAACCTGGTTGAGCTACTCAGCACTTAAATGTTTTTTTTGGCTGTGGCTCAAACTTTTTTGTTAAGAAAACATGCACACAAATCTCTAAGTGTAATGGTCCAAATAGACATAGTGTACATAAAGGCAAAGAAATATTATAAACTATATTCCAAACAAGCAGCACTCCTAAACTCCTTCACATTCCTAAAAACCAAATCCTGTTACTATGGTACAAATTTCTATATTTTCTAGTGATTTGGGGTGGACATGCACAGTCTCACTAGTGGGTCAGCTCAGGTTCCACAAATATCCACACTCTTTGGGGCTCCCTTTGGTGCAGTACCCACCGCCTGTGGAGATCTTTTAACTTTGACCTACCATGAGTGTACACATTATCACAACACTGGAAATCCCATGGATAAAGGGCATTGTATAGTGTGGTTGCTCTGAAAAGCAATTAAAGAGACAGCAGCTTGCTAAAGCCAATAATTTTAATTGAGAAGTTAAGGAATTATGCTGCTCTGTTTATTGCATTTATCATTGTGGGTAACATTACGGTATTCTAGGGGTCATCCCTGTATTCCCAGGTTCCCATTAATTTCATCAAAGAAATGTGTAGCAAACAGCTTCGCTCATTGAATTTATTTTAAGAAACAGCTCTGTTTTCCTAGGTTTTGACCCAAATATTTCTCAGTGGTGATTGTTTAAGTTCTTCAGAACTTGCTCATATAGCACTGATTTAGTCAGTAATATTAAGATATACCAGATTTGACGTGTGTACATCTATCAAAGAAGCCAAGACACAGTACAGGCTGAAGTTGGAGGGATACTTTACTTCTGCATCTGGCAGACACTTCACATATGATTCTGCGGCCTCTCATAACAGCATCTTTACTGGTGGAGATGAGACGGCATGCAGGAGGGAGGTAGCACATTTTAGTGACCTCTCTTTGAATGCAGACAAAAGCAGGGAAATTACTGTTTAAGTATGTAATAATTGACACAAGAAGTGAGGACTTGTACACACTACTGTACATAAATGACACAGAGGTGGAAAGGGTAAAAAACAAATATATATATATATATGGCATTTACATCAGTAAGGAACTCACATGGTCTCATAACACACTCAACATAAACAAGAATTTCAAGCAGTAACTGTGAAAATGGGGCATGTCATCCAGAATTCTCAGCAACTTCCAACAAAGTACAATTGAGAGTGTTCTTAACAGCATCATTACGGTCTGGTGTGGAACCTGCATAACTGAGGACAGGAATGCCCTCCAGCATGTCGTTAAAACTGCACAGTCCATTTAAGGAACAGCCTTCCAGGACCTCTACCATACCATGGTCATCAGGAAGACCTACAAAGACAGAGACAGTACACATTGCTAACACAGCATACCTCTACCATGAGGCTTAGTGTGAAGTCTAGGACAACAAGACTGACAAGCATTTTCTATCCACAGGCCATCAGGCTCATTTACGACTCTCACACACTGCCCCTTCCCCCACTCTGAACTGGTTGAACTTTGGCTGACACATATGTTTATTTATTGAACACACACACACACACACACACACACACACACACACACACACACATACAAACACACACAAATATATTTTGCTGCTCTTTACTGTTGTTCTTTCTAATAATCCACAGTGCACTTTATAACTGCCAATCTCTGCTTTTTGCACATGTAACTTTTCTTATTAAGTAACTTGTGTCTTAAGAGTTTTTATAGAATATTTTAGTTGGTTTATGGTAAAACAGCAATGTTAAAATTTTGCTGTATAGTGTTGTTACCTGCTTTACTGTGCATATGACATTAAAGCTCTTAAATCACAATATTTCAAAACTATGACTATTTGATTTAACACTTTCAGACTGGGCTTTATGTGTCTACTATGTAATCTTCTATTCTGCAAATTAATAAATTTATGTTTATGTTGCCCTTTTTCCCCTTGAGTTCCCATCACCCACCGCCAATGTCTTTTTCTCTTATAGTGCATTGTGTAGTGAAGACTTTTAACTTTATATGCTCTTCTTGTGACAAAAACAAACGTAAATGCTTGTTCCTGCTTAACTTTTCTATCACCAGTCAAACGTGTCAGACAAACTTTTTCTTTTTAAATGTATAGTAGCAAATGTGTAGTAGTTTTTAACACAGATTTTATGTGCTATTAAATTCAAGATAACGTATGATTAAACATTCATTTCTATTTAATTCCTACCACTTTTGCTTCATATATGCATTTTTCTTTTAGGGCCCTATGGGTCCCAGAGGACCACCTGGCCCTACAGGAGCAGCTGTAAGTACATGTCATGCTTACACTTACAAATATTTCAAACTGCAAAATCAATTCCACACTAGTGCAACACTCTAGTCTCAGATTAAGGTACACATGTTGCTGTCAGTGTTTTATTTTACAAGAACAAACAGTAATGTAATTTGTTTTCCAAGCATAAAAATACATAAGCACATCACATATACAAATGCACATATGCCTACATTTTCAGTATACTGCAGCTGCAGGCCCCAGGGGTTTTCCGCTCTCCCAAAAAAATGCAAATTGAACTGTTCATGCAGACTGACACATGCACACACACTGCCTCCTTAACACCCACAGGCACCCATCTCAAGCTGGATAACCTCTTACTATAAGTGGCAGGTATTAACCATTTGACTTGTCTGAACATGACACACAGACAAAATAGTTTCAAGAAACCTCTAAGACCAGTAAAAGCAGGTCCCACAGTTTTAACACAGTTTGGCAAGTCTTTAATAGTTGCTAGTAATGGTTTATAATGGCTATAATGATTTATATATTGGAAAGTCATTTGGCCATATAATTAAACCATGTTTAAGTTCATTTCTTTGAAATTTGGCACATTTTCTCTTTTTCATTTAACACTCCATTTATATTTAATGTGTTTGATACAATAGTACAAGACATGGCCACATTCACAGAGTGAAACAGAGGGATTCATTTAATTTCTAATTTGATGCATGCTTCTCTCTTACTTTGAAGGGTCCACAAGGATTCCAAGGCAACCCTGGAGAACCTGGGGAATCAGGTGGTAGTGTAAGTATTCCGGTCTGTGACTGTCAAAAGGGGTAATTTCATTCCCTTCCTTTTTGTAAAGTAATCAGAGCTTGAAATGTGTAAGTGCCCATTGTGCTGACATTCATACAGATGGCAGATCCAACAGAGATGTCATAACTCCATAATTTAAGACTCCGGATCTTTATTTATTTCATTTCCTGCAATTAAAATCAAGCTCACAGTATGCAGTGTCGCTAAGCAGTCCATTCCTTATATCAGTTTTGTATATTACCCTGCCCCATTCTCTCCCTCGAGCCCCTTAAATTAAAATCACAGTATAATGAAACAGCCAGCATACTCACAAGATATTAAAAACATGCTGTCTTTCTTTTGTCAATGTAAGAATGACAAAGCAAAAGATAATATACATCTAAATGTATCAAATTTAGGAAAATCTCAGAAATCAACAAATGTTTAGCAATGATTATTGAACAATGTGAAAAACGTATGTCCTCCAAGCTAGTGGATGGAAAAGAATGAAAGTAGGTAATAATAATAATAATAATATTTTTTGTTTCTCACACCATGTTATCACCCTTAACAGGTTTTCTTTTTTCAAACACAGTTGGAACAAAAACAGAGATCACCACTGCCATCTATGGTTTTGATGTTTACATGCAAAATGTCATTTCCTATTTCTCTGTGTCTCCTCTAACAGGGACCCATGGGTCCTCGAGGTCCCCCTGGTCCCCCTGGTAAACCTGGAGAAGATGTAAGTACCACTCTACCCAACATTATACAACATACCAACTAAATCATTACTTCTTTTCCACATAAAATATACTCGGCCCAGTGGTCACCAACCCTCCTTTTGGAGATCTACGATCCTTCAGATCTTTAATCTGCATTCCCCTCCCCTTACCTGAAATTAATGTACCTAATACAACTAATCAAGGACTTCAAAGTTAAAGGAACAAGTGGTGTAGATTGTGGAAATAAACTTTGCAGAAGAGTAGCTCTCCATGACCAGGGTTGGTGACCGCTGCGCTAAATCATAACGACTCACATGGCAGAGCGCACAAAAAGAACATAAAGTTATTTATTTATACACTCACAGTGCATAGAACAAATTTAAATGTGGTCATTAGTTATATTAAGGTGGCAAGGCTGTTGCTTTCTTCCTAGCACAGTTTTCCAAAACACATATTTACCCACAACAAACTTCTCTTTCATGTCTCCAGTTTTAAGGCATTACTAAAACCTTTATTATTGTTTAAATTTTATATTTTCATATGCAACTACCTCAAGGTTTGTACTCCTTTGACTACTTTTTCATGCATGTAGCCCTCTTTCTTTTTGTATAGAAATATCATTTTGCGTTTTGAACTGTTTCTATCACGTTCTACCCAGTTTTCGTCAAGTGTAATTTGTTGTTTTAAAATGTCAGTGTTCTGCATCACATCATTAAAAAACCAAACAGTCTGCTCACAAAATGTGAAGCCTTCTTCATATTTACTCCTACTTCTGAAGTGATAATTTTGATTGATGTGTCTAGATAATGAAATCTAATGTTCCTTTTGAATTTTCTTTTTGAAATGTATTGTAACTTTGCCACCACTAGATGTCATTTGTCTTAAATAATAGATGGTATCAGGCAAAACATCCCCAGAAAGAAGTGTACACATTTTGGCAACAGAAATGGTGTTTTGCCCTTGAGCCACGGTGACAAGCTCTCTTCTTTAACCGTTAAATCAACTAATAAAGGGAAGATGAATAGGTATTATGCAGTCGTGAGTCAGAATATTATTTTTTGTAAAGTCTGTACAGAGTGACGAGATGAATAAACATATTTATTAATCTAATTAATAATATTATTAATTAATAGTAAATAGTATTATTAAAATCCCACTCAGATCACATTCTTTTCACATTTCTTTCTTTTTGACAGACAATTAACAAAAAAGCGACAGCATTCAGATATTTTTATTGTGCACCAGAAAAGTTGTGGTTTTTTATTTATTTATTTCAATGTGTTTGTTTAACCCTTTTATGACATGTTCTTGTGGAAGCCCAGTATTACTTGTAGTTTCCATTAAGTACCTGGTTTGGCTCAATCAGTAAGTACTTCATTAAAATAAATCAGGTGTTGCTAATGGGATTTTACAAATCCATGCAATGGCTGGAGGCTGATACCAAATCTGTGTTTCTCTGACCAATATGTATCACATATATACTTTTTAAATCCTCTTTTTACTGCTGTCTTGTTTGTGTACATTTATTCTGATCATAATTTATGTTTCTGCTGACAGAAAGACACTTACCACTTACATGAATGGTTTTAAATAATTTGCATTGGTGCCTAAATATTTGTCACGTTACTGCATACATGCATCAGAGGTACCCTTTCCTTCCCATTATATTTCTTGCCTAATGTTCAGAAAGAATATATTTTACCAGACAAATAGTAATTTTACCATACAAATAGCAATAAAATGTACATCAGAGCCTGCTCAGACCTAGGTATGTTTTAGAAATAGTCCCAGATCTAAAAGGAATGTTTTATAGCATTTTACAAAATGTTTCAAAATATCTGGAAAGTTGTATTTTACTAGTTGTATTCTTTATGAAAAGCAAAGCCCCTGTCCAGCACTTGAATCCACATTACTCAATTTTGAATGACAAAAAAGAGTCACTGTCTCTTTTTTTTATATGTAGGGTGAAGCTGGCAAACCTGGCAAATCTGGTGAGCGTGGCCCCATCGGGCCACAGGTAAGTTATTGCATCATTACAAAATGCTTACTTCAGATTTTTTTCATTTTCTACCAGCCATAGCACCTTTATTTATATTCACCCAGTGACTGATTGCAATGACACCAAGCCAATATTACAAAGGAAAGAAAATAATTCATAATAAATTATTTTGTCTTTTATTCTTTCTAATTTTGCCCTTGGGTTATTATAGGGAGCTCGTGGATTCCCTGGAACCCCTGGTCTGCCTGGAATTAAAGGACACAGAGTAAGCACTGTTTATAGTTTAGTCTACTGATTGTTGTCAAATTTGTCCATATAACGATTACTTGCAGATATTTGGTTTTATCTCTAATATTATTCTTTTTTGTTTCAAGAAGCTCCCCAAACATGTTAATGACTTAAGATTGTTTTCTTTATCTAAACGTTTTTAAAGTATTTAACTTGCTAATGTTCTCTTGTCAGCTGTACTTTTAAGTGTGTTTTTTTTATCTTATTTAAATTAAGAACCATATTGTCATAAAATCATAAACATGTGCCAGTCAAATCTTAGAATCAAAATATAAAACAAATCACTTAGCTTTAAGCAGAACTCTTATTTTAACGTTCTTTAATTTGTGAATCTAAACATAACAGCACACAATAAAAAACAGCTATTATCTGTGGCTCTGAGATGCAATATAATTAAATAGGAAAGCTGGTTAACGTTTAGACTTTATTTTGATATGGACATCACATAGACAAAACTGTAAAATTGTACTGTTAGTAAATCAACAAGTTATGCAACTTGTGCACTCTTCACAGTTAGATCAAAACTTTAAGATCATAGATTAACACTTAAAATCATACAGTGAATGAAAGCATTCAAGACATGTTTACTTTAAAATGTGCATATATTTTCAAATGAGCATAAACCATTTGACCATAAACACAGGCACAGCATACATACAAACATGTCTGATGGTCCACAAATACATTTCTGTGTCTAAGCATGAAAGTGAAAACATTCACTTTATCTATTGTAACTATATTTGGTTCTGAGCAAAAATCACTGTAAATTCAGCATGTGTTTAACTGTTACAGTTAAAATGTTTGATTGGTTATCATTTACATTTCATTTTCATTTGAAATAGGAATAGAGATCAGATTTTGGTATTCCTGGAATATAATTTGGGCCTAAAAAAAGATATAATGAGAGCTAAAGGTGCTAAAGTCAGCAAATAAATTTTGACTAAGCCTATATAAACTATTAATAAAGAGATTTGTGACACTAACAACAGCAATACTAACAGCAACTTTGTTGTAAGGGAAAACCTTTTTTAATTCATGTTTGTCATGTCATTTTACAGGTCATAGTCTTTTTAAATGTTTATGGAACTTCAAATTTTAAATATATTTGTGGGAAATGCTAGCTTGCTGCAAAATAACAAAAAATGGCTGAAGCGATGACAGATAACAATGGCTTTTAAGCAGTGATTGAAGGACTTGGGGGGGATCAAGAATAATATTGGTCTCATGTGATTGGGTTGATTGTGACCAAGCAATCAAGCCAGTATTCCATGGCTATATGCCTCCATGGAATTTTTTAAACATATTTTATTAACAAAGCTTAACTTTATAAAGAAAATGAAACATATTTTGAAACAATTAAGGATGATTTCAATTTCATTTTTGTAACTTACAAAATACTGTTTGTTTGTGGTTTTAATTTAACTCTCTGGGCACACTCTGGACCACTGGTGCTCTGTTGCTAGCAATGTCAAAAGCACTGTGTATCATTTTAGTACTAAAATAACAATAATAAAAGGTTGTAAGACATAGAATATGTAATGTGTACTTACAGCTTTCTTTATTAGTGTCATTTGTAACTAATGCTTGTTTTTCCTACTATTAAAGCCCATTTTAAGCTGCTGTTTTCCAGAAGCATTCACTTTTTCTTGTCCATGCAGGGCTATTCAGGCCTTGATGGTTCAAAGGGAGAGACTGGAGCTGCTGGTGCTAAGGTATGCCCTTTAAGTAGGTCTGTTCAACCCAAAGCTGTATTGTGTCTTTATTATGACTGAGTGAACTGACATTGTCTTGTTATACAGTGACAGTGTGGTAAATTAGAAGCAAAGCTTAGTTTGTGATGTTAGCATTGTGATCCCCTCATTGCCCCCCCGGTCCACACTGAAAATGAGGTCATACACATACCTACTTTCTAATCTTATTTTGTTTATTTTTTAAGAATGTTCACAAATATTTTTAATGGCTATAGCAGCCTTTGACCTTGCATGTTTGTTCTGTTTGTTCAGTAGCATCTAATTTCACAGCACTGCACACAGTTGTTGTTAAATTTGGCAAAACCTTTAGGTGCATTGGCACCACCTTCTGGCACTAGTAATGTATTAATTACAACTGGCCCCCATGTCTTCGTCCATTGTGATGTTACAATGTAGACATTATCATATACCCATCCATAGACATCAGCCAACCCTATAGGTTAGTGTTAATTTAAAGAGATGACCATTAATAAGAACTACATAATCAAAGCAGACAGGACACAGGTTTATTTGTACATAATACCTTTTTACTTTTCTTATTTTTCATTCTCTCATGATATCCTTATTTTGTCCTACAGGGTGAGGCTGGTTCATCTGGTGAAAGTGGTGCTCCAGGTCCAATGGTAAGAACCTGTGGTATGGAGAGCCTTGAGCTAATCATGTAAATCAGCATTTAGTGAAGCACTTGGTTTCAGTTTGGTGTGTGTTGCAAACAGGGATTTTTGCTTATTTATTTGAATTATATTTTATATAGAGAATGTATACATTTGTTTGTTTGTAATAGTTTTTTTTTTAAACTGCTATTGTAGAAGCATTGTAAGCCAAGATTTTGATCAATTCTAACCAAAAAAATCATTAATTGCATTTAATGAAGAATCATGAACAGAGAACAGTTCATTTTGTGGCCTGTACTGATTTGTGTTATTTTATATCTTAGGGTCCTCGTGGTCTGCCTGGTGAAAGAGGACGCCCAGGATCTTCTGGACCTGCTGTAAGGATCTTTTATGAATTGTACTTTATTTATACTTTATTAAACCAATGCTAAGGAAATAATGTGACTAGTCATTGTCATGTGACAATGCTTACATTTAACCCTTTGTTTATGCCTGTGGGACAAATCTGTGTTTGTGATACTGTTTATTAGTATTGTATATTTAAAGAAGTACATTTTGTCTGAGGGAACTTTACAAGCTGCAAACTTCAATACATATAAATCAAAAACGTTTTCATTAGGATATATGCCTCTAAATATGTACATTTGAAACTTCTACAAACTTCTTTTTGTATTACGTTATGCACATGTAACTGAACAGTGAGAAAATACATTCTGCATTGCATCTGAATTCTTTTGATTAAGAAAATAAAAAATGATTAGAGTGCATTTTATAGTTATTTTAACTTAATTCATCTTTAAATTTAAGTTGGTGCCATTGGTTTTGTAAACCAAATTGAAATCTTACTAACTAACCTTGCTTTCCTATTCCTTTGGATTTATTCTACTTATTCAGGGTGCTCGTGGAAATGATGGCTTATCTGGCCCTGCTGGTCCTCCTGTGAGTATTTGTCCTTGGAATGTTTTACAACTTGACTTAGTAACACTATAGTACATGTTTAGACAAAGAATATATTATTCCTTCTCCTTCTCCACAGCAGATAAATATATATCGCAAGTAGTGATTAGCTTTAAACACCTTTGTTACAAACTCATGATTTCTGAGGACAGCCCCTTAATCCCTAGTGCTAGCTTGGTGCTAACTAATACAACTAGCAAAAATATCAGCTTCTTATGGAGCATTTTTTCTCTGCATTGAAAAAAATGGCCTTAAAGTAATATTTGGCTGTATCCAAATGTATATGCAGTATTTAATAGTACAACGGCTTTAAGGAACCAATCAGACTTGCCTCTCCTAATGCTGACGGTAGGCTGTAGAGAGGCAGTGCTGAGTATCATTGGTTTAAACAAATTAGCCCAAATGGAGAACAAATCTATGGGTGCTTCACTACATGTAATACATCAAAGCACATTTGACACAGTATCACAGATAGGCTGTGTAAATCATCTTGAGCTGTATACATTGTATACATACACCAGCCAGCCAGCTGCCAGCCACTTTATATGTACATTCTCTGTCATTTTCATCAGCTCCACTTAACATATATGTGCACTATATAGCTTACAATTGCAGACTGTATTCCATCTGTTTGATTCCATCATTTGTTAGCCCCCCTTCTGTTGATTTTTAGTCATTACCCCCACAGGACCACCAATGAGCAGGTTTTATTTGGAAGGTGGCTCATTCTCAGTACATTAGTGATGCTGACATGGTAGCAGAATGTAAGGGTGTGTTCAAAGAAGTTTCAAAAGTTTCAAAAGAATTAACCACTGGGGGGTGCTACTCATAATTTCAACAGTTTAATAGAGTATATCTGTTATATATATTATATATATTACTTTAGCAAATTACATATATTTTATGTGCAAATAAATAAACATTCTATACAGAGAGACATATTGTAATGCACAGTTGCAGTTTATTTGCTGAAATAAACATGGGGGGAAAATAGCATATGGCCTATTGCAATTAATGTGTTATGTTTTTTTTATTACGTTAAACAAAAGCAATAAATATGAAGTGTACACTGAAGTGCTGAAAAATGCAATATTATGGTTTGTTTCCTGTAGAGGGTGTGTTAAATTACTTTTCATCTTAAAATGTTTTATGATGAGTGTTTAAACCTTTGCATATAACTGTAAATGCTTTGAGGTTTATGGATCAATTAATGTTCAGTCCAAAAGGCTTAAGTTATTGCATGTATTTAATATATTTCTGTCACTATGTTTCAGGGTCCTGTTGGACCTGCTGGAGCTTCAGGCTTTCCTGGTTCCCCAGGTTCTAAGGTATGCCCCCCCCACCCCCCCTGGTCGTCTCTGCACACACACACTCACAGACACAGAAACACACTTCTGCTTCACTGTTTCACTCTGCAGAACTAATTTAAATCTTTTAGCATTAATCTTTTAACAAGTGCTTTGGTTAAGCGCTTTGGTAGATTCATATAAACTTCAGAAGTGTATAAAGTAATGTGTGTATGCAGGGTCACTCTTCAGATAGAAAAAAGCTCCAGATACCAAGGGTAAAACTTATGAACTCAGTTCTATATAGTTCTTAGAGCTACGCTGTATATAATTAAAGACTGGGCAAATGTAATGTATTTTTTTCCCCAAGAATAGGGGACAATTTGGACACTGCACAGCACAGGGCTGTAACAAAGCTAAATAAGAAACTTTATTACGAATTACAATGTCAGATAACAGAGACTCTTGAAACAAATTAGGCCCCCTGGAAAAAGGGCTTCCATGGTTCATTTAATTACAGACACGCTAAACCCTTTGGCTACATGTATCTATGTGTAATTATAGAGGATGTGGCTAGAGGATCTGGTTTCTGGGTTCTTGCAAACAATATACAATGTGTACACTTCACCAGGTCAATCACATTATGATTCTATTGCTGGTAAATATTACATGTAAAAACTGGTCTTTATTTTATTCAGATCAATTTTTTTGTGTTCAAGTACATACAAAACTGTGTAACAATAAAGTGTTTACTTAGTGTTCTCTGTTTTTTTCTGAGAGAATTTTGCATTTTCTTGGTTATGACCTGCAAACTTATAAGTGTTAAATGTTTTTAAGTGTGCTACTTAAAATATATTAAGATCAGCAATCAGAAAGTAATGCAAATATGAGTGATCATGCAATGATTGTAGAAATTAAAGTGGATGGATTTTGTGTTTTTGCACTCTTATTCTATCATGTGTTCTCTCTAAGGGTGAAGCTGGCCCCACTGGTGCTCGAGGACCCGAGGGAGCTCAGGGACCCCGTGGAGAGTCAGGAACACCAGGATCATCTGGGCCATCTGGAATTTCTGTGAGTGAACATAAAAAAAAATAAGAAAAAAAACTCATTTATGAATCAAAATTAATTTGCCTGGATCAAAAATAACAAGAACTGAAGATTTGGTGAAAATCGCTGCCTGTAACTGTCTAAACATTACTTTTTTAGGGTAACCCTGGTACTGATGGTAATCCTGGGGCCAAAGGATCAGCTGTGAGTATATTATTTCCTCATGGTCAACTTTGTTTTCCTGGTCATTATTAAATGTGTTGTATAGCAGGGCTTTTTCTGGTCTTAATGTCCACCAACAGTGTTACAAATGCAGCCATAATTATCTGTTTAATCCATCAGGTTTCTCATTTTTGAAAGGCTAGTATCAGTGTCTTCTTTTTTTCCTTGTATCCTTTAATGATGTGCAGAGTGATTTTTTTTAGTTTCAACAGCAGAATTATTCAGAAATCTGGAGTCACTGCAGAACGCATGGTTACTGAGAAAACATCTACTCTTCTCCTGGCCATGCCTAACCTCCTGTTTCCTGAGAGAGACCTGGAGTACTGGAAAAACTACTTAATCTAATAGAAAATGACTTTCATGTAAATAAGAAAACTATATGATGTGATTATGTGTGGAGTACACTTTGGGTTCCTTGATAAATGTGGAGCAGGATTTGCATGCCACAGAATATCTGAATTTGACAGGCTGAATACCACTATGTAATCTTTAGAAAAAAAACTGCTCATTGTAACTTTTTTGCTGAAAAAAAGAGTGTACAGTAATAGTTCCATGACCATGACAATTAATTTAGTTTAATTCAGCACCATCAGACCTCCACCAGGAGTCAAATATCACTGGGATGAAATGGAATGTAGTACACTTCCAAAATCATCTAACTTGTTTTTGCATCCACCATATTTCACCACATTGTTCTTGGGCACAGTGTTCATTCTCCATATTCTCTCACAGGGAGCCCCTGGTATAGCTGGAGCTCCTGGTTTTCCAGGACCACGTGGGCCTCCTGGACCTCAAGGAGCAACTGGTCCTCTTGGACCAAAAGGGCAGTCTGTAAGTATCTGCTTTTCTTTTTATGCCAAGTATTTCTGCATAAATGTGTAAAATGTAGTCTGCACTGTGTTCTGAATAGGGTATGATAGCTTTGATTTTACATGCCCATACATTTTACTGTGTATCAGTGGTCTTTTTTTGTGGAATGATGTCATGGTATGTTTTCCATTAGAAATATTAAATGGGCAGCCACCAACCAGGCGGTAGATGCCTATATCCACAATACTAGAGGGGCTGCATAAAGAGACAAGTGGGAAAAATATCATAAGTCTTTTATAAACATGTTGTGACTGAGTAGGCAAATTAGTCTCTCAGGGTTTGTTTACATTTTTGAAATTATCTTGAATACCAGTACAGTTCAATAGAAGCAGATAGAGAAAGCTATATGGGACTTATTGTATCTCAGCATACCTTCTGCATAAATACACCTATCTGAGATCTAACAACAAACGTATTACTGTTGTTTGTTCTATGGGACATATTCAGAGTTAGATTGCACATGCGTAGTCTGACCCCATCTGACCATTGGTTGTAACAACTCTCTTTTATGCTATAAATCTTTTTAGATTTATTTAGGTTCTGAATCATCTCAAATCTTAAACTCTCAAATGAGTTTAAGTTCTTAAGGAATGATTGAACAGAGATGAAATATTAATTGAGAAAATGTGTAATGATAATAATTAATGTTATCAATATATAAATGGAATATTTCAGATTAACAATCTTGTTAATAAAATCTCTTTCTCACTCTATTTTTCACACACACACACACACACACACACACACACACACACACACACACACACACACACACACACACACACACACA